>LZPO01108403.1:43249-63957 GCA_001675575.1 Neotoma lepida | reverse complement strand
GTAAAATACAGCAAAGGATGATGAGTCAATCAGGCAATTGTTTGACAGTTTTTTCAGCAAGTTCTTTGACCTCTCTTAATCTTATTATCAATGAGAAGAATGCAAAAACATATCTTTAAAAAACATCAGGAAACATAGGTATGATGTTGGTGCTGAAATTCCAAGGACATGTTGGCAACTCAGCCACACATTGATTTTATTCCTGTTACAAATGCTGTTTCTGATGCTGGAGCTGGAGCTTGGGTGGTCGATCGCTTGTCTAGTCTTCAAAATGTTCTAGGATTGATCCACAGTACCAAGTAAACCAGGCACAGTGGCACATATTTGTAATACCCACAGGGGGTGGGGAGATGGGAGGATCAGATGTTCAAGGTCACACCTGACTACAGAGTAAAGTCAACGTGGATTATATGAAAATCTGTCTCAAAACCCCAAAACCAATCATAACAATAGCAACAAAAACAAAGAAAAAATTTTAAATACTAAATTATCAGGACAACACCACAAAGGAATGTTATAACACAGGAGTGCTAGCCTGAGGGTAGTGTAATGTTGATAAGTTATCTCTTAATCACAGTATTAGATCTAAGCAAGCCATGAAGGCCAGGATTTTTGAAAAGAAGACAGGTTCTGCTTTAGAGTAATTGAAAATTATTGCAGCCATGAATCTGACAGCCCTTTCAACTACTGGCTTCATGTGAGGGGTTGAAAATTTTGGAAGTGGTACAAAGAGCTCTTTGATTGGTCAAGTGCCTCAAAACCCTTTTATAAATGTAATCCCACAATGCTCAGTAAAAGCTTGGCATCATCAGAGCGTGACTATTATCTGCACTTGATGGAGATAAGTACAGGGAGCAGAAACAAATACCAGATGAGATTTGNAGGAATACAGAGAAGAACTTACACTGCTCAAGAGACAATGGTAGAAGAGAATTAAATATAATATGTTTTAGCTAATGTGGTTTGTAAAATGAAACAAAAACAAAAAATACAGTGGAAAAAGATAGTTCACAATGGGTACAGAGCATAGCTCTCCACAAACAAAGCATAGTAAAGAGGAGAAGTTGTGTAGGATCTAGTTTACTTAGAAGNGACACGCATTAAATGCATTAAATACAATGTGCACTGTACTTAGAGTTGAGGAGGCAGAGGTCAGAAATGGGTTTCCCTCTGTGAGAAAAAACACAAGTAACNTTTGATGANAAAATGGTTAAGTTTTAGCTGCAGTGAAAGTGCTAATAGGTGGCAGCTAAAGAAAAGATCATTTCTAGAGGCTTAAACAACTAGGTGCTCTTTCAGCTGCTGACNCNAGTAGTGATCTCAGTGCCCCTTCTAGCTCTGAGGAACAGCTGGCCACTCTTTTTTCTATTGTGAGTCTCCAGGGAAGGGCAGTGGCTTGAGCTCACTGTTTTCACTGTGCTGTGCAGCCTGGTGGCTTCATGGTTACTTGGACCATGTTATTCTCAAAGCCAGCAGGGCTTCCCAAAGGGGCAGGTGGACACAACTTGAGGCGTTGGCTGACAATAGGCATGCTACATTCTGCTGAAGCTTCATACAGGTTATATGCTAGGCTTCCAAGTCTGGCATGACCAAGTCCAGTGTCCNGTGTCTCNGTCCCATTGGACAACTCCCTGCCTACCTCTGCACTTGGCGCCTGCTCTTCTACTGCTATAGTGATAATTTTCTCACTAGTTGCTGTGGAGACAAAATCAACACGTGTGCAAATCACACAAACAGTTTGTATTAGTTGGTAACTTGTGTATTTGGCTTGACTTCTTTTACTCCCCTCTGTACCCTGTCAGGCCAGAGCTTTCATTATCTGTGGATAGGTGAGATTCTCTAGGGCAAAGCCTTCTTAGGACAATGATCAGAGAAAGTTCTGCTGGGCCCTCAGAAGGACCACCTGGAGCATTCATGCCTTTTGTTTCTTCTCTTGGGTCTGAAGTTGTTGGACTTGGACATGAAGCTTCTCTTAACCCCTGTCTCCTTTATAAATCTCAATCTCTCTCTGTCTCTCTCTCTCTCTCATTCTCCTCATATAGAAACACATATAATACAGATAGATCATAAGACACCCTCAGGTGCCAGTGCTCCTTTGACAGGGTCTCTTTTCTGTACGTACTCCAGCCTACCCAGCCCAAGAACTTCTGGGACCCTCNCACCTCCGTTCCCCTCTCCCTTTAGGAACAGTGGGATAACAGACACTCACATGGTGCATCTGGCTTTTATGTGAATTTTGGGAATTGGAACTCAGCTCCTCATGGTTGTTCAGCAAGAGGAGCTTTTATCCTAAGCTATCTCCTTAGTTTGTTACATACATTTCTTTGGGATTGATCTAAATACTCAGCAACATCTCTTCTCCACAATATAGTTTTTAAATGACTCCCTACAGGAACATATTTAGGATGTTTCTGACTTCCCTGGCAATGATGATTGGAATAATGCAAAGATCTTTTAATCCACTTAATAGAAGATATTTATAAGATTTTTGATTCCTTCTATTTGATTTTTAATAAAATATATCTGAATTTTTGTAAATGTTTAGCAGGAAATACAATTATATCATGCTACCACTGAAAGTAATAGTCTACTAAATCTCCCAAGAGACACTGTCACTAGGCCTCAGTGCTGTCACCTCTTGGGTGGCTGATTTGAAGCCTTCCCATAGATAGGGTTTAAGCTGCAATAGGTAAACATTAGATTTTCAACTATTTACAGCTTTGGGGCAAGAGGGCTCAATGCAAGTTGTCAAGCATGCCCAATTATTTTATTCTTCCCTTTGNTACAAAAGAATCACATTCATACTGGATAGTTCATTNTTTGGGTGACATATGATGAGATAAATGATACTCCCATGGGAAAATGTAACTATCCCAGAAGCAGAGCTGAACTCTGTGTGGCACATGTGTCCCAAAAGGACGTGCTCATTAAAACTAAGCTCAGCACATGGGACACTTTTACTTCATTTTGATTGTAGTTAAGATGAAGCGGGCTTTGTAATTTCCCCCTTCTTTGCCCTCTTCTTTTCTTGTATGCTCCCAAGTTTCCATGTCAATCTTCCTAATTTCTCTATCAGTGTTGATTGTCATTTGGCAGTGAGTGTAAGCAGGCGGCATTGTTAATGGTCTCTAAGACATTGTCATTGGAGAAGAGGTGCAAAGCATGTTCTGATGAAGTTACGATGTAGGACATGGTTCGTGGTGATGCTAATCATTTGGTAAAGGGGATACTTGCTAAGTTCATGCACCTCATTGACAGGGACACCATACCAGTTCCGTATTAGTTACTTTTCTGTTGCTATGATAAAATAACTCGACAAAAACAACTTAAGAAAGAAGGAGTCTATTTTGAATTTCATTCCCAGAGGGATCGAGTCTGTCAGGGCAGGGGCGGCATGGCACCTGTCAGAGAAAGCATATGGTGGGAGAGGGAAGCTGGCTGATCAATCACATGAAAGTGACTGTGAAAACCCACAGGTAGGAAACAGTGGTGTTGGTGGGTGAGAGAAATCAGAGACAAGTTATAAAACCTCAAAGCCCAACCCCCAGTGACATACTTCCTCTAGCAAAGGTCTACCTTGTAAAGGTTCCATAACCTTCCCAAACAGCGTCACCAACTGGGGACCAAGTGTTGAAGAATGGGAGCCCATGGGAGTCATTTCTTATTCAAGCTACCACATGTTCCTAACACTCCGGGTAATAGATGTGAAACAACTTACTGGATTGTTTTCTTATGTAATTCTCATGTCAACTCTATGAGTTAGATATTGCCTTCTCCAGTAATACTATGAGGAAGTTAGGACCCTGAGACATGAAAAAATATTATCAAGCCACTGTAATTAAGTAATGGGTCTGAGACTGAAACTTAATTCTGCCAGACTTTGAGATCCTGTGTGAAACTGTGCTGATTCATTGCTTTTAGTAAGACCTGCTGTAAATAGAGATTTAACANTAGAGGTTTACTGAAGTGATTTACTTAGACTCAGTTACTTTGAACCCGTTGAGATGGAAGGAAAGCATCAAGAGACAAATGCCGCCCTTAGTGTTGGGTAAAGGCAGTCAGAAGAGGAGACAACAGCCAAGGAGAGAGGCTAGCAGCTCATTTACTTCCTATTGCTAAAGAAAAAAATGATCGCAAACTCGGCCCTGTAAACAACATGACTCTTACCTCAAAATTTCCAAGGCTGGCTTCTGGCCTGTTTGACCTGGAGTCTCTGCTAAGCACCCTTAAGAGCCAACCAGTTTTGTGCCCATTTGGAGGATTGGCTGGGCGAAAAAGTTACTGTCAAATTCTGTGTGGCTATAGGACTGAAGGCCTCATTGGTTGCTGGTTGTAGGCCTGTGTTCACTCTGAGCTCCTTGCTATGTGGTTCTCCCTTAGGCAACGGTATTGGGAATCAGCTTTTTTAATGGTCAGCAGGAACATTTCTTTTACACTTGGAAATTTTCCCTTCAGGGAAAAAAACCTACCTAGTTTATTTGAAAGGGCTCCCTTGGTTAGGTCAGGCTCACTGAAGTTAAACTCTGAACTAACACAAAATAAACTGTTGTGGTGTGTCTTAATGGTGTGTACAAAAATCTCTTTACCATTGCCAGTAGCAATCACAGGACTGAATTTCATCATGTCAAAGACCTCTGTATCCCCGAGAAGAAGGGATTAGAATGTTTTTATACACCAGGAACAGAGATCTGGGTGTTACCTCACAAAGCTGCTCACTCGTCTAGCAGTACAAATTCACTTTGGAGATACTACTGAAAACCAAAAGATGAGTGTGAGAAAAAAAAAGTCTCTTACTCCAGAAGTCAACATTTTAATGAGAACGATGAGCCTAGAAAGGAGAAAATGATGATCAAGTGCTGAATTATTTTTAATGTTTTAACCAGTACCGACTAGTGAAAACTAGAAGGTGAGTGTATGAGGCAATTTTAAGTCCTTACAGCAGAACTGGGGGTGGTGAGTGAGGGCTGGGGATGAAAGGCTGTGTAAACAATAACTATGTGCANGTGTAGAAGAAGCTTGTAGTGTCCCTCCATGATGGGAGTGAGATGAAATTATAGCAAATTATTGCAATGTTTGTAACAGAAAGGGAAAAGTAAATATGTTTTTCCTTACCTTTGAAATGTTACTAAGACTCTGAGGAACTTCAGANCCACAGACAGGAAACCTTTCCCTCCTTTCAATCATAATCCATGCATTTAGCATTCATCTGGCACTTATCGTGTACAGAGACAGACTGTTAAGCACTTGGCAAGTATTTAGTCACTTAATTTTTCAATCCCTGTGTGAATTAGGACCTACCATATCCACACTGAGGACTGAGAACTTGTCTGAGGTCAGTGAAATAAGTTGGGATTTAAAACAGGAAGTCCGGCCACAGAGGCCCTGCCCTTCCTCAGTGTGCCTG
Organism: Neotoma lepida; assembly: GCA_001675575.1. Classification (NCBI taxonomy): domain Eukaryota; kingdom Metazoa; phylum Chordata; class Mammalia; order Rodentia; family Cricetidae; genus Neotoma; species Neotoma lepida. Next base: position 58,553 of record LZPO01108403.1, on the reverse strand, counting down.
CACCCTATCTTCTCCCCTGAGCTCTTCTGGACATTTATAACACCATGCCATGCCCTTGCACTGTTTGTACTGTACACATGAGTTTCTGCAGNCTGCATATCAGTTCCCNAGCCAGACCATAAGCCCCTCACAGGTACAACATCACTCCACACTGCCTTTTCTTCTTCATGGCATTTTATATGTAATAGATGCCAATAAATATGTATTGATTTGATTTAAGCTACAATTCTATCATTTGCCTCCTCATTTCTTTTATCTCTATTGATTATAAAATTAATGGGGTGGTGTGTAATTTTAGCTTAACTACTTTGCCTGTAACTATAATTTTTATGACTTTTAACATCACNATAGAGCTATGACCTCCCTGAAAAATTCTTGCTTTATAAAATAGATTTCACTTAATTAAAACAGTAAATGAAGACACTTCCCCAAAGTCCTTAAGGGAAAGGAAGAGGTGTTTGCCTGATGCCCTCTTGAGNTATATTTTAATCCTGAAAGATGAAGTCCAAGGTAGGAGAGAACTATGAACTTGCATAGATAGTCCTGAGTTCTAGAGAGCAAGATCTTTGGCAGTGGCCTTGGCATTATTTTACCAATGTCACCCCCTTTTCTCCTACTTTGTCATGAATGAAATAAAATAATTGTTCCTCTACTATAGCCAACTACAGCTCATAACTGCACTGCTTAAACACATGGGCAATATGGATAGNCCTGTATTCACCTGAGTGGGTGATCACATTCCCCATCATGCTCTAGTTTGTTCCTCCTGAGACTCAAGTTGAAATCTGAACTCCAATGTGATGTTAATAAGAAATGGTAGGCCTTTAAGTAGTGTAATGTGTTTTAGGGAATGAGTTGGATTCTTATGGAAGGAGTTAGTTGCCCCAAACCAGATGGTGTCTCATGTGTGTACTATCTTCAGATTTTCCATCATGANGTAACACAGTAGACAGTTCTCACCAGGAGCTAAGTGTAAGTTCAGCTAAGGCTGTCATTCTAGTCTGTTTTCTGTAATGATAAAACACTGGCCAAAGCCTATTTTAGGAGGAAAGGGGTTGTGTGGCTTACNTGGGTACAGTTCAAAGTGGAAGGAAGCCAGGACAGGCACGTAGGGAAGGAACCTGGAGGCAGGAACTAAAGCAGAAATCATGGAGGAATGCTGCTTGCTGGCTAGGTCTTCTGGGCTTGTTTGGCTTTCCTAGACAACTCAGGACCTAGGGTTAGCAATGTCAATGACAATGGGCTGGGCCCTCCTACTTAATTAAGAAAATGTCCCCACTGACTTGTCCACAAGCCATTCTCATAGAGATAATTCTTCAGTTGAGATTCTCTCTTTCCAGGTGTGTCAAGTTGACAAGAACTATGAAAGTTATCACTTGGCCACGTGNAGCTGACCGGAAACNTGTCTTATTTGTCTTGTGTCCATTGCATAGATACTCACTATCAAGTTGGGAGTTAAAGAAAAACTAAGATTAAAATCACTTTTGATTTGTTTGTGAATTTGAAAGTTGATGAAGACGCAAGAGCTCATGGGTCATTATTTTTTATTTGGTCATGTAGATGCACTACAGTCGAAGAAATAAACCTCATTGCTTGTCGCTCCCCAGCAGGGTGGATTAGATAGCTCTGTGGTGGTTAGAAAGAAAATAACCCCAATAGGCTCATAGGGAGTAGCACTATTAAGAGGTGTGGCTTTGTTGGAGGAAGTGTGTCANTGGGAGTGGGCTTTGAGGCCTCAGATACTCAATCCTGGCCCATTGGCTCACTCTCTTCCTGNCGCCTGAAGATCCAGACATAAAACTCTAGGCTCCTTNTCCAGCACTATGTTTGCCTGCATGCTACCATGCTTCCTGCCATGACAATAATGGACTACACCTCTGAACTGTAAGCCAACCCCAGTTAAATGTTTTCCTTTATAAGAGTTGCTGAGGTCATGGCATATCTTCACAGCAATAGAGACCCTAACTAAGACAAGCTCTTTTGCCCTTCAGAATGCTACATAAAACGTGACTGATCTGTGTTCCTCAAGGTGTGAGCATCATAGAAAGCAACAGGATGCTTATCCCNTTCTGAGTCCGTAGCTGTAGAAGATCGGCAACAAGGAGGGCCAGTTTCATTTGGAGAAATATTTGGTGCCTGTCTGCATGAGCAAATACACAAATGTGTAGAAATGTGAGTACATCAGAGTGTAAGAGATTAGATGACCAGAGCCCAGACTTTAGAATGGAGAAGTTTAACAGTACCAGATTGGACAGTACAGAGTTCCAGTTCTTAAATTTTCTTTTTCATTTAAAATTTNTAATTATGTATACTCATTATTCCAGGTCATGTAAAGGACTGTTAGATAAAAGTATGTATTACACTTTGAACATATTCTCCTAGTTCCCTATCTGAATTTTTCTTTCTCTTAAAAACATTTTACTTTTAATCATGTGTATGTGTGCATCTCTGTATGAGTATGCACATGTGAATATAGGTTGCATGGAGGTTGGAAGAGGCTTTGGATCCACTGGAGCTGGAGTTATAAGTATTTGGAAGGCATTAGAAGTGATGCTGGGAAGTGAGCTGGGGTCCTCCACAAGAGCAGCACTTACTCAACTGCTGAGCCATCTCTGTAGCTCTCCTACCTGCATTTCTGGTTTTAGCTTTTCACACTCTTCAGAAAATGCTGGTTTATTTTTGTTCTGATTAGAAAATAGTGTTGTGCACCTTTATCTAAAAGCTCTGAGGTACCTGACAGTTCGTGTTCTCATAACCCCTAAGTGTCTTCAGCACCCCTTCCCTGGACTGCTAAATTGAGAGGCACTGGTCGGCATATGTCTTTGGGTAAGTGACTTAAGCTACCCGGGCATCAGTCTTTCATCAGCACCATGGTGATCAAACTAGTAACCACCCGAGTGCGGCTATGGCAGTTTGAAAGGAGGTAATGGTNTTTAAGTGCCTGGATTAGAGAAGTTGGAAGAGGTTCTTGGAACCACTCCTCATTTGCTATTTTTGGCTGGGGTGCGCTATTTTTAATGTTTTCTGTGAATGACAGTACATTTAAGGATAAAAGGAATTTATTAGTTTGGATTATGAATGTAGTATGGGCCTTGAGATTTGTTGATTCCTCGGTGTGCTGAAGTTATTATGGTCTGACTTTTGTCTGTCTGTCTATTGCTGTCTACACAGAGAACTGGCTCATGTTGGGCCAGCCCCTCCTATAGTCATGGATGCAACCTTCAGTAGTTGATCTTTGTAGGGAAATGAGAGCGTATGCCATCTCATTCTCCTCATTTCCAGTTAAGGTATTACAGCTTTTAAGTTATGAGTATAGGTAGATTATATGAATAGAATACTGAATTTTCAGACAGTAAAGAGGAAAGTACAAAATGTTTATAGCAAAAAGGGAAAATGGATCCACTTGGATGAGAGTCCTTAAGTGAAGACCATTGTAAACCAGGTAAAGAATTTGGTCTCCATCTTTTTTAATGGAAAACAAATACAAGGTTTTAGTGTGTGGAATTGTGATTTTTTTCATTATGAAATGATCAGCCAACCTGCTATTTGTGGAAAAGATTCGAGGTGTGAGGGGCAGGATGTCTAGCAGACTTAACCTTTTGCTCAATTGTGAANTGAAAGCTATTGCTATGCTTCATACCTCATGAGGGAGGCATGCCAGCTTCAATCTTAGTTAACTGCAGCAGTCTTTTAAAAGTTGCCCTTGAGTTTNTGCAAATCACAATTGATTGTCCTTCAACAAAAGCATCAACAACAANAAATAGCATGTTATGCCTAACAGTCCAATTTTGACTCTTTTAGATATGTCAAATATCATAAACCACGAGAAGAACTTTGAAAACCCCAGACTTTCTCTGAAATGGAAATGCTTCTAAGCTCTGGATTGGGGCCATGGAGACATTTTGTCTGAGTTCTGCAGGTCCCTTACAATACAGGGCTGCTGTCGAGTGAATCCTTTTGTAGATTCTAAGAAACTTAACCGATCTATTGGCTATTCTTTCCACATATGGCACACCACTTCTGCACACAAATCTTCAGAATATTGCCATACTATCAATATTTAGAGTTGGGATGTATAAAAAACAAGAATCATTTGAAAGTTGGAGTCATATTTGACAGCCAGATCAGAATGTCTGCCACATGTGCATGCATAACCAGGTTGAGATTTTGATGGACAGCATTGACAACTGGTCAGAAAATTTGAAATGTACTGGCTTTGAAGATGTCAGAATAAGCCTTCATGCTGTTTCCCATTTCTCCAGCAAATCCTGTTAGTCTCACCTCTGAAATGGACCCCTCATTGCTTATTTCCAGCCACTCCCCACAACCTGCTGTGGCCAGCCAGTTTCATACCAGGGAATATGGCAACAGTGTCTAAGCCATTCTCCTTATGTTGACATTTCATAAAAATATTTATTTATTTTAATTTTATGTGTATGAGTGTTTTGCCTGCATATAAGTATGTGCGCCATGGTCATGTCTGGTGCCCATGGCGAACATCATATTTCCTAACTGGTTATGGATGATTGTGAGCTGCAATGTGGGCTCTTGAAAATGAATGCAGGTCCTTTACAAGACCAGCAAGTGCTCTTTTTTTTTGTTTGTTTGTTTGTTTTTGTTTTTGTTTTTCGAGACAGGGTTTCTCTGTGTAGCTTTGCGTCTTTCCTGGAACTCACTCGGTAGCCCAGGCTGGCCTTGAACTCACATAGATCCGCCTGCCTCTGCCTCCCGAGTGCGTGCGCCACCACCGCCCGGCTACAGCAAGTGCTCTTAACCTGAGCCATAGTCTAGCCCTATGTTGGCAATTTTTATGCCCACCTGGACTACAAGTTGTATTTTATTAATTCACCAGGAAAAGTAATTTATCAGAATGTTCTGTATCTTGTTTCACCCTTAATACTTTTTTTAGTATTTGATGCTACCTCCCAAACTAGAAAAACACTGCAAAGTGGTATTAATGAGGAAAAAAAATAAAGTTTTTTTTCAAAACTTTAATTTTTACAGCTGGCTTCTGAAATTTTACTATTATAATGCTCTATATAGTAAGTATAATATCCATAATTTAAATATAATTACTACTATAACATAAATAAAGCAATAATTTATGTTATAATTATACTTATTAGCATTATGATTTTCTCCTATACAAATATATCTGCTTCAATATCTAATTGTAGCTGGAAAAAATAAAAATCCTGAGTCTTACCATCTGAACTAATTTGAAATCATCTGTGCACTGGAAATGAACCCACTCAGACTAAAATGTGTATTGAACTAAACTTTGTTCAATCGATAAATGAATGTGTCTCTGAGCTGGAAGTGTCTTTTCTAGATAGGGTTTGGGATCCAGAGAGGGGAGAAGGTTAGATATCGTAAATCAGCGAAACCAGACCCAGACTGGCAGCTACACAGTCCAAGTGGAGCAGAACCACATACAGAGTTAAAGCAACAGAAGTCAAAAGCCATAAAGCAAAGATAGATGGAGGCAGTAGAAACAAATGGGTCCCCAAACACCCGAGCAATATTTTCAAAACGCCAATGAAGAAAAGCAGTTTTTCCAGCCATCTCATCAAAACGGTCTTCAGGCNGAGCTTTATTCTTTCTTGAAAAAAAGACAAGGGGGAGGAGACATTTTAGTTCTTTGTGGAGGGAGCTGTGATAACAGGAGGTTGGGGACAGACAAGAGGACTAGCTATGAGGCATGGTGGTNATATAAAGTATGTGTGTTTGTGCAAAGCAGAGCAGTGTGAGGCAGGCTGGCCATGCGGATGGCTTAAAGTGCTGTCCTCTCAACAGTAAGTCAGGCAAATCACTGTGTAAATCCTACATGGAAGGCCAGTAGTTAAATCCCTGAAAAAGAGGAGTTTTCAGAAAGGAAGGTTTCTTGAGTAACCCCCTGGAAATTAGGCATTGACTATGAATGAGTGGCTTACAGCAAAGGAAAACTGCAAATAGCCAATAAAAGAAGAATCCATCTCAGATAATGGCTGGGTAAAGTCAGGTAAAATTTCTCACCTCTGATATAAGCTCCACTTAAAAATACAGAATATCATCTAATGCATCTTAGAATGCAAAGAAATGTTGGGACCCATATTTATGGCTGAGTAGTTTAACCGTATCAGTATATATTGAAAATACACATAGCCTGTCATCCAAATCTCTCTCTCTATGTAAATGTACACACACACACACACACACACACACAAGATTGTCCCTTACAACCCTATAGTTGAAGGAAAATTAATTTTGCTCTCTGAGGACAAGTTGACTAGAATCCAGTTGGATTGTTATTCTGAGACTGTTAAGAATTGTGTATATCTGATGAGGATGACTACACATGATATATTGTAAGTTAGAATGCCACTAAAACCAGAGGGGGTTAATTTGTTGACTTTCAATTAACTAACTATAGGAACAGTTCAATAATGTTTAGATTCAATACTTTAAATAACTAAGAACTATGCACTACTACTGTGCTGTATAAGATTTTTGTTGTGTATGTATATGAGGACAGATATTGAATATATAATAGAAATAGTAGACATATTATGTATTTCAACAATATATTGAACATGTATTTTAAACAATTGAAGTGTATTAATATATTTAGTGATTATTTAAATATTACATATTTGAAATGTATTCATAGATTTGATAATTTTTTAAACTAAAATTTATGAAGTTTTTCTGAAGAGTTTTAGATTTCCTATTTTGACCATTTTGCTTTCTTTAAGGAGAAAGGGGGCAAGGATGTTGGTCAATTTGTCATCTAAGTACACTCTCCATCTTTTATCCAAGAATACGAAAGGTAATAATCAGTTTAATACACACAGGTAGCAGCCTCTTAAATATTCATTGCAATTAGGGCCCCTTTTGTGGCTCACAAGTTTAAGCTTTGCAACCTTTATTTATAGAGCAAATGTACATCTTTGCCATTTCCTGCCCGTGTAGGAAGACATTGGTTTGGAACTCTGGGAGTTTATAAATTGCTCAGTGGATTTTGGTGATGTTTGGTTGAGACCTTGTAAAAGGAGAAACATGTAAATGAAGTCAATTTCACAGACCTCTGGGATCCATTATAGCTATGTAATTAGGGAAGACAGGTGTTAAGTAATGAGCCAAGACAAGGTATTTGCTGTGACCACATTCTTTCCTGATCTCGTTAGGTGACCTGATGTTCATCAGAGTCCCTGGAAACTCAGAAATGTGACTTAACTTCCTGTTTTCCTAATATCTCATCAGCCTCATGATCACTGAGGATAGTTGAATTGCCAGTGAAGAAGCTCAGCAGGGATCTGTCCCCGAGTCTCCCAATATTCTCAATGACTGTGTGTCCTTTTCATTCTATTCTGTATTTGTGCTCTTTCCTCATTCAGGCCTGTGTCTGATTGGCAAATGGACCACTCTGCTGTTCTGAGATCTCAGAATGGTGAATCCAAAGTGACTTCCACATTCCTTTTCAGGGTCCNCAGTGCCAGGCCAGTACAAGGACTAAGCCCTTGGTGTCCTACGTGGCAGCTCATTTTGCTTTGTAATTCAGTAGTTGCCAACTTGCTTTATTATTGAACAATTTACTGAATATATTTTTATGTTAGTAGCTAACAAATTACTTCATCCGTTTTCACTTACAAAATACGAAAGATTACTTTCCCTCATTCAGCCCTTTTCCAAGTTTTCTACGTTGTCTTACCTGTTTTCTTCCCGGTACTTGCACAGACATATGAGAATTACTCTCAGGTGGAAGCTGGAGAAGCACACCCACCTCTAAACCACACCCACCTCTAAACCACACCCACCTCTAAGCCACACCCACCTCTAAGCCACACCCACCTCTAAAGCAAAGCCAGCACACTACCCTTCTGGTACACAGGCCAACAGGCTCAATGGCTGAGAATTTTTTTCCTTCATTTTTCTTTGGTTGGAAAAAGTCAAAAGATGAAAGATATTTCTTCGTAGTGGGAAATTATGGGGAATATACATTTCAGGACATATAAATAAACTTGTATTAGAACTCAGCCATGCTCACATATGTATTGTCTGTTTCTGCTTGTGAGCAATTGTGGCTAAATTAAGGTGGTGTGAGAGAGACTCCAAGACTTTCAATCCTTAACTATTTACTCTTCATTTCTTTATAGATAAATTTACTGCCTCTTGACCTGATGATCTTAAAAGCAAGGGATAAAAAATATTATTCCTGTATCATAGCACTTAAAATAATAGTTCATCAAATGGCTATTTAGATGTTGAATTCCTTTTATATTATCAGTTTCTTTTCTATTATTAAAATTGACTTATTCCTGGAGAATTCAATGGTATCTTGGTTTAGTTTCTTTTGTCTTCAGATTGTAATTGAGTTAGCCATTTTCACACGTGTTTATTTTTTCTTAATGTTTATTTTTCCCTATTTCATAAAATATGTTATATTCCCTTAAATATTATAATTAATAAACAAGGAGGAAACTAATATATATCAAACATCTGCTAGGTGCTAGATTCCATGTTAAAAATGATACAAACATTATGTGTGTGTGTGTGTGTGTGTGTGTGTGTATAAAGTATATATGTACAGTAATATATCAATAGCAATATATATAATTCCATAGGTATTAATGTTACTCATTTTATAAATGAGAGAGACTCATAGATTATATCAACTACATTAATGTAGCTGACCCATTAGAGAGACATGTCTTTAAGTTTTTCATTAATCACCTAATTACTTATTAATCAGTCAATTAATTAATNTTGCATTGCTGACAGTGGAATGATTGGCAAGCATGCCACCACTGAGCTGCCCCTACATCCCAGGGACATAGTCTTGTTAATGTAGGTCCCTGCTCTTCATATTCTGTCTCTGAGATAAATGTATAATGGCTTTATCAAACATATTGATCTGTATGCTTGTTTTCTAGAACACATGAATATTATCAGGCATTCAAGGAGATTCAAAAGTCTTAGGACATAATTACGTTTTGTTTTTTTAAGTCCCTTATCATTCAGTACTTTACGAGAACCAGTGGAGGCCAGGAAATCATTTTGTGATAATGTACCCCGTAAAGGTTGCCATTCACAATCTCAGTGCAGTGAAGTTAATCTGTTATTGCAGCCAAACCTTCAAGTTTACACTCTGGATCTACAACTAATTCCCTGCGTAACTGACATTGGGCACATTGTCTTGTATCACTGGACTCCATTCTCCTGTCACTTAAAGTATCGTTAACAATACTGTTAAAAGTTAAGAGAGAGACTTTTAAGAACTGTCCAGTGCAGCCCCCAGTGCATAGTAAACCTTAAAAATACTTGTATCTCTGTCAAAATCTGTGTAAGATTAGCCATCTGGGGTTTTCCCTGACCAGGGAGCCAGGCCTTTGGTGGACATTTCTCACTGTCATCTTCACTAGTGGGCTGCCTAATTAGTCTATTTACACTGCACACTTCAGGACATAGCATCCTAGGAATGCCCACTCCCACAGTTTCTAGCTAACTCAGAGGAAGCCTGAATTTTAAGAATTATCAAACTATTAGCATTCTTATGGCTTGCTGTCTATTCAGAAATGAAAATTATTAGTAAAGATATCTTCCTTTGGAAACCAGCTTCATGGCTCAAACCACACTAGGCTAAGAAAAAAATCCTTTCTACCTATGAGTTAGCCCCTCACCTCTACTCTGCCAACAGAGATGACCTTCTTGTCATAGTCTTTAGAATACTGTATTTCCATGGCAATTTTCACCCTTTTTTAAAAATCTCTTTTATCTTTGCTGTTAAATGTGCTATTGTAACATCCAGTCCTTTGCATGAGATACTGTGTTAACTTAGGAATACTTTACTGAAATAGTGTTTGATTTGAGTGTTGGCTNTTANTATTCCCTGGCTGAATTTCTCAGTTTCTTAACTTAGAAACAGGTAATAGGGAGCCTTCTTTGGGAAACTTGAGAGTAGCTATCTTTGGATGGGCGACTGCTCAGTTGGTGAAACGCTTGCTACACAGCATGCACAGTCTGAGGACCAGAGTTCAGATCCCCATTGCCTAGGTAAAATGATGGTATGGTNGTGGATATTGGTTGTTCCAGCACTGAGAAGTAGAGATAGGTAGATTCCTTGACCTCCTTGAATAGCCAGCTTTGCTGAATTGGTGGGCTCTAGTAAGAGACCCCTTTTCAAAAAAAGTTCAAAGAAATTGAGGAAGACACCCAACATTGACCTCTGGTTCCATGAGCATCCAGATGCACATATATGTGCACTTATACCTACAATGAATAGACACATATAGGCACCTGTAGTATACACATACATCCATATACATACCTGCACACACACACACACACACACACACACACACACACACACACACACACACACACACACACACACACACACACACCACATGTGCACATGCACATGCATGCAGATGCACATACATATACATGCATACACACATGCATGCCTGCACACACACACACATACACACACACAGAGACAGAGACAGAGAGACAAAGAGAGAGGGAGACAGAGACAGAGAGAGATTGATTCATAATTGCCTTGATCATGTAGATTTACTTCAAGACCTGGGCAAGTTTCAGTCAAGAATNGATGTGACTATCATTACCTAGCATTTGTGAGGCCATTCAGCTTCTGCTTTGTTCTTCAACTTCAGCTCTGTCCTTTGTCTGCCTCTAAGGCTGTTATAGACCAGTTGTTCTCCAAGTAGGCTCCCTAGAACATTGTCAGCTTACTTGTTAGAAATACAAATTCTCCACAGAATTCTAGAAGTACTTAATGAGAAGGTTGGTGGTGGGGTAAGGGACAATGTCAGCTATCAGTTTTAGCAAGCTCTCCCTGAGATTCTCAAGGTGGCTCTCACAGAGCTCCTTCACCTACCTATCTGTCACCTACCCAGTAGGTCCTTCTTGTTATCTGTGGTTTGTTTTCCTCATGTGCTGTTAGAATTCACGGCCACATACTTATTTCTCTTGTATTTGAGTAGTGTCTATTTTCCCAGCAAGCTTTGCACTTAAGGCTTTTTATTCACAGTGTATCTCTGAGAATGCAGCACAGTTCTTGGCATGTGGCAGATATTAAATAAAGATTTAAGCAAATGGATGAGTTAATAGAAAGTGACTGAGGTTGTATTTCTTCTGATCTTTTTTTTTTGCTTGTTTGCTATTTCGTTATTGATGTAGACAACCACACACCATCAGTTTCATAACTAATTTATCACCAGTTTGTAGGAATGACTTACAACCTTCACNAAAAAGAGAGAGGGGGCTTAGAAGGGGGAGTTCCCTGCAGCTAACCTGCTTTGTAGCTCTCCAATCCTGGGGCATGTCTTTACCGTTCTAGACGTTTCAGTTTCAGAAGAGACAGTTTGCAGTTCACCTAATGTGTTCTCAGTGAGGAACTAACATGTAGCAGATCAGAGTCAGGCAGCCAGGACTGGAAGATGCTACTTCTTCACTGAGACCTTCGACTCCACTAGCCAAGTCATTCCAGCTCTCTGAGCTCCTCCTGTTGCTGTAGTTAACATGAGGGAATTCATTGCCTGGTCTGCCTTTCTTGTCTTGTCCTGTTCTCCTTCATCTTCTGTTCACTCATGTCTGACACTCTTCAACACCCAGCTCATGTGCACAGTCCCCGAACTTACATCCTTATTGATACCTTCTCTTCTATTTAGTGTGTTCACTCTCCCTTTTGGTCATAATGTTGGCTTAAAGCTGGAGAGAATTGTTTGCTGTTTGTGTCAAACAACTCTCCTTGCAGGTTAGGTATGAACTCTTTTATTACCATAAGGAAGGCAAGACTTCTGGGCAGTTTTAACTTAGTGTGACATGCCAGCACCTTACATCTTAGCCTATTAGGACTGGAGACAAAGCTGGACTGTCACCTTCAGAGGCCTGTCTCGAGTGATGCACTCTGCCAACCATGCTTTGTGCCCTAAAGATTCTATGGTTTCTGAAAAGTGTACCTCCATTTGTGTGTGTGTGTGTGTGTGTGTGTGTGTGTATGTGTGTGTGTATTTGTGTGTGTATGTATGTATGTTTGTGTGTGTGTGTGTGTTTGTAGTGGGGTACAGCAAGGGCATTTTATACTCAAAAAGACACCCAGAAGTCAATTCTCACATGAGCAAAACTGAGTGAGACTCTTACCTTCCATAAGGATTTGTCCATCTATAAAATGGAGCTATTCCCTCTTTGATGTGTGTGAGGATGATGTGAAGTTTCCTGGATGGCTTTGGTGCCCAATGTTGACTGACAGTGAATACAATTGCAGTTATTTCAGTCAAGAGTAGAGGAAAGCTGTAGATGGAGGTAGATTCATGCAAATGCCACATCAAATTATATTTAAATCTTGGCAGGCAAAGTGAGATGTAGATTGTGAGCTGCATTAGGGACTTAAATGTAGAGTTGATCTTAGTTCTCTGTTCTCACACATGTGAGAATGTCCTTGTTAGTGTATTGTCTGAAATGTAAGTGGGCACTTGCCTTTGTCTGTCTTATCAGGATTCATAATAAGGAAATAATAATGAATATTTTCATTTTGAAAATCATTCCAGGCTAGCACTCTAGAGGTAAAGATAATGAAGGTGTGATAACTTCCTCTGTGTAAGAGAGAACATTAGGGAAGTGGTAAGTTCAAAGATGGTCTTGTAAAATACGATTAAAATATATTTTCTGACTTTCCCTAGGAACCAACTTTTCCCTCTGAAAGACTAGGAATCAGTCTTTCAGAGGGAAAAGTTAGACTCAAACGATTTTGGGAATAGCTCCTACTAGAGCAGTGGTTCTCAATCTTCCTGATGCTGTGGCCCTTTAATATGGCTNCTCATGTTGTGATGACCCCCCCAACCATAAAATTATCTTGTTGCTACTCCATAACTATACTTTTGCTACTGTTATGAATCATAATGTAAATATCTGTGTTTTCCTATGGTCTTAGGTGACCCTGACCCCAAAGAGTTCACAACCCATAGGTTGAGGACCACTGTGCTAGAGATTTCAGCATTGCCAGTTCTCCAAGCTCAAACATGTCAGCAACAAGGCATCTATATNCTTCAAATGTTGCCAAAATTACATAATGTGTGAGGCTTATTGAAATGATTTTGTTTTTTATAATGGCCGACTGGCATATTTTGGCATAACCTAAAGCATACATTTAAGTTTTTATACAAAATAGAACAACACCCTCTCTATCATTTGTTATGTAGAAAATAAACAGCATTCAGCCAAAAGACACAGCCCAGAAAGATCAGCCAGCTCACTGCCAGCGGGTTCAGAATGCATTATACACAGTAATTACCAATGGCCCTATAAACCCTATAGTGTTTGGCAAACTCCTCAATGTTTTTGTAAATGGCTCTGTTCCCTAGAAGTCTGTACTGCCCTCGTGTAGCGGTAGGGTTATTGTCCTCCTGGACACATTAAGTGGATTATTTTCTTAGTCAGGGGAGAGAAGGTCATGAAAAATAATGTGCAGTTTTCCCCTGCAGCAAATGCTGAGCTCTTTAATAATGTTCAAGTGGAAACAAGANTGAAGAATAGCTTTCCCTCTCAATAGAAATCAAATGTGATATGGATGGAGTAAATGGGGAGAACTCAGTGCATCAAATTGAAGAGCTGGTGGAAGACTTTTCTAATTCATAAAGAATGTTGGCATTAGTGTCATGAACTGCAGGGTACTTTGGAGCTTGTGCCCCTAAAATTCCTTCATGACCATGTAAAAAAATACAACATTTCATTTTATATGTGTGTATGGAGCTGATGCTTATCCCGTCATCTCTGTGTAGCCCCTCTGAATGACCTTTGGCATACTACCTAAGTTTCCTGCTCTGCCTCTGAGTTCTATAATCAATGGATGAAAGAATGGCAGATACATTTTACCAAGACCAAACTTTTGAGTCTACCCTCTGATTACTCCATGTTGGAAAGATAGAGATCTTGGCTGCCTGTTTGGAGAGATCCTCCAAGCAAAGCTAGTGAACACGAGCAATAGTAAGGTTATATGATAAACTGCTTAATATTTGAAAATTAATTTTAGGATCTTGAATCCTTTGTATTACTTGATGGCTTTTCCAAGGCAATCATTTATCTAACTAAAATATATTATTAAAATAAAATAAAAGCTATAGTGTTCATCTTACATATGAAAAATTGACTCTACTGTTTTTATACAATTCTGTGAATAGTAGCCAATATATATTTAAAGGAGTTCCTAGCAAAATGTGATCTACATATGTCACGTATTTTTATAAATAAAAATGTGATCTGAAAACTGTAAACATTTATNTTTTCCCAATAAAGCATTTAAAATGCTTTCTTGCAGTTTTTTTCTAAGATCTTATGACAATTTACTGATAATTACTTGAGGGGATTAAATTAACTCTGTCAATTTTGAATATAAAAATGTCCAATGTAGCCAGCTAATCTTCTTTTTTCTTAATGTAGAGCATCTCTTCTTTGGTCCTCTGTAGAACTCCTCATCTTATGGTTATTTTACATTCCTTGAATTATGGGTATCTCCTCCTAGCTGCTCAGTGTGCTTCCCCTATGTTAGAGATGTCATAGCTACTTGCCTCTCTCTAAATGCTGTTGGTAAAAAGTAATCTGAAAACATATGGCATGTTTGTGCTCTACTCTTATATATGCATTCAGCTAAATAACAAATTCTAAGTATTCTGAATTAGCCTTCATTTTGAAATTTTTGTTTTGAATTGTAAAATATTTATGTATGTTTATGAGGTATAGCATAAAGCTTCTATACATATTCATAATGTGGAATGCTTAGAGGTTGATTGATGAATCTACCACTTCATACACATTTGCTTTGTGGAGAACAGATTCATTTTTTGAAATACACAATGCATCTCCACAGTCACCATTCCTGCAGCAAAGCTCACAAAAGCTTATCCCTGTCCAATTGAAATGTTGTATGTCTTGATCAACATCTTGATCAACACCTTCTCTTTCCCCATTCACTCCCTCCCCAGCCTTTGGTGCTTATCATTCTAATAGCTTCCTCTATAAGTTTGATTTTGTTAGAGTCAACCTATAAATGAAATTATGTACATTTGTCTGTCTATGGATGGCTTATTTCACTACAGGTTNATCCACACAGTCACAAGTGTCAGTATGTCACTCCTTTTAGAGGTGTGACATAATATTCTACGGNATAAATTTANAAACACTTTCCCTTTGCGTTGTCTGATTATGGNATTGAGAGCCTCCATGTCTTAGCTACTGGAAATAGTGTATGATGATCATGGAATGCAGGTATGGCTTTCACATGTTCCTGTTAATATATCTACAGAAG
>LZPO01108403.1:0-22644 GCA_001675575.1 Neotoma lepida | reverse complement strand
GCATCGTCCACCTTGTGTTTTGAGGTAGGGTCTCTCTCTGGTCTGAACCTTGCTGAATAGACTGGACTGACTGGCTACCAAGTCCCAGGCATCCCCCTGCCTCCACTTCCCAAGCATTTAAATTAAAAGTACCCATGATTGTGTTCGGCTTTTCTCAGGAGGATCCTGGGATTGAACCCAGGTACTCATGTCTGCAAGGCAAGCTCCTCACTGACTGAACTATCTCCCCAGTCCTAGCTACCACTTTTAATCCAGATTGGCTAAAAACTGGAATACTCTCTCAGTGAGACTCATCTCTTTATGTGCTGACATTAAAAATTAATTTTACAAAGCTGGATGCCTTCAAATAAAGACTTTTAGCTTTTTTGACTTTTAATGTGCTTGTCTATAAAATAGAGAGGCAGTTATGATGAGAGTTCAATGAGAACAGCTGCATAAAAAGCTTACAAAGTGTCCTGGCAGAGAGAAAATATCCAGTATCATCTAAAAAATGATGGTCACAGTGACATGGCTCATCCCTGTCCCCAGTCCCTTTGCCTTGAAGTAATTATTAACTTCACAAAGCATTACCAGCTGTCATGTCTGCATCTTGGCCTAGTCCTTTCTACTGCTTCTGCTTCTGCCTTGCAGCTGCTTCTGAATAGCCCTGCTGTATTGTGGTCCCCTCTTCAGTGTGACTCGTCCTGAGGCCTGATTCTTTCTGCCCTTCTCCACCCCAGCTTCAGATTCATGTAGTGAACTCTGGTCACTTCTACAGAGCTCTTGCCTCCCACGTCTAAGCCTCCACAATCCTGTTTGTTCTTCATTCCCTATCTCTTTGTTATGTGTCCGCTTTTATTTCTCTGGTCAGAGCCANAGATCAAATCTTGAGACTCAGCAGGTTTTGTTGTTGTTTTCTAATCAACCGGGTGATGATGGTGACAGGAAGTGGTAGAGATAAAAATTGCATCAAAGCTAGTGCTTATTTAGTTCTTTCTTTGTTCAGAAATTATCCTAAGAATGCATCACTCCATTTAATTCTCACAACTGTCTTGCATGGGTCCTACTTTTGGTCTCATTGATCAGGAGAAATCTGATGCTCAGGGACACGAAGGACCCTGCAGAAAGCCGTAGTGCTTATAACCTGTAGTACCATATAGTAGGCTCAGGATTTGAAACCAGCCAGTGTGACTAGGGTAACTTTGTTCTCAAAAAGGGCCCTTTAATGCTTCTGCATTCTTTTCTTTTCTTTGCTAAAATATTCTTCCTGCTTCCAGTATGACTCTTCTAGATTTAAGATACTATTGCTGCCAAATGAAAGCAGAATTAGTCCCACCCTCCCCCCCACCTCCCCAACCCACTGTGAAGTATAGAGGAAGTCAGGCATGTTACCTGGTATTTCTTGTTGCTGTGATAACACACCTTACAGTGAGGCNAAAGGGAGAAAGGATTTATACCAGCTCATGGTGTTCTGGAAGGCACAGCAGAGTTCTTGCTGTTGGGAGCATGTGCAGGAGACTCCAGACTCGTCAGTGGATCAGAAAGCAGAAGGCTACACTGGAAGTAGAACCAAGCTGGAGCTCTGAAAGCTCTGCTCTTTCTGACTGGCTTGTTAGCCAGGGCATAGNCCCACTGTTTCCACAACAGCATCACCACTGGGCACCAAGCTGGGCACCAAGCTGGGCACCCGAGCCTGTGGAGGAACATACCACAGTCAAGCCAGAGGTAGCCATTTATCTGTCCTTGGTTTCACAATTCTCATGAAATTTCTTAGNGACTATGACTTAGAGAATTCTTGGCTATTCCTTGAATTGTCTCAGTTTTTCTAGTCATCTTCTGAAGCTTTTCAACAAATATTCCTATTTCTATACTCTACCTCTGGCCAACTAGTCCATTAGCCTTAGTATCCTGCCTTATACATCTTTCTGCTCGCTCTGACACAGGAATCTTCACTGCTCCGTGACCATGTTCAAAGGGATCCTTCTTTTTTGCTCATTCAACAACATTTACTTTTGCTTCCTCCTCTGTTATATATCTTCCCAAAAGAGTCCAGAGGGGTTATAAGAGAATTCTCTGGACCATCTTNTAACACAGAATAGCAAACAAAACCAGAGTCCTATAGCAGCTAGCTGGGTATCTAACTGGAGTGGAGCCAGCTGGGCAGAGAGCTGGAGAATTCAAATTTGGTTTAGATATCTGATATAGTTCTAGGTATTTATGGTCACTTGGGCTCAAGTACTGAAGTTTTGAGTTCTGGCTTGTATCTGAAACAAAGAGACAGATGAAAAAGTTCCATTTTTTTCTGAGTTTGGCTCAGAAGAGTGGCCAGACTTAGCAGTCCTGCATGGTTGTATCTGTAAGCAATTGCATAGAAACAGGGCTTCTGGGAAGGAAAAGTACAGTATCTATTATGTGCATGGTTGTTGTTTTTAACAAAATCTCAGTTGTTTGATTTTGCTGATAAAGACCCGGGAGCCAGATGCTGGGGTGAAAGCCTGCTAGCTCAGAGAGGTAGAGAAAGCACCCAGCTGACCTTCCTCCTCTGCCAACATCCCAGAAAGACCTTTCATGTCATCTCAAACAAGACTCTTCCAAATCAATGTCCCTCCCTTCTACCTCCTGTGCATATCTCTCTCTGTCCTCCTGACTCCCTCTTACTCTATCATTTTTTCTTGTTCATTTCCTGTCAACTGGTTACTTGCTCCACCTCTTGAACTGTGATTGACTATATTTAATCCTGTTTACAATATTTAAGCAGATTGAATTAAAAGTGTGTGCTAGGGCTGAGCCATACCACAACTAGAAACAGGTTTTTCCAGTAAATAACACAATCTCAGGGTTCCCAGTGTGATCAAATATCCTGTAACAGGTGATTATTCTTCCTATCTCTAGAGCATGACTTTAGATGAATCACGCTTTCTTAGGGATGGTCTCTTGATCAACTTATTGTCAGCCTAATTTGGATTAAATCTTTTTTTGAGATTTATTTTATGTGTATATGGATGTGTACTGCATGTGTCTTTGGTGCCTATGGAGGCCAGAAGAGGGGACTGGATCCCTTGGAATCGGAGTTATAGATGATTGTTAGGTGCTAGGAACTGAATTTGGGTCCTCCAAAAGAACAGCAAGTGCTCTTAACCACTAAGCCATCTCTGTAGCCCCATGGATTAAGTCTTAATGGAGAAGATAATGGTATATGATGTTCTAACCTTTGGAGCAGATAAGAAGGTTATGCCTCCATCTAAGTCAAGAGGAGACTTCATTCTTTTGATCAAGAGGAAGAAACTTTCCCATAATGGTCCTGAACAGTGCCCCTGTGTCCTCCAAGGCTGTCATAACATTTTCCTTCAAGATTATGGAGCAGATAGAACCTATTTTTACCATGAAAGCTAAGGATCCCAAACCCAAGGCTGTCACCAGAAGGGATGAGTGCTGCACACAGAACTCTCAGCCACAGAGCAGCCACGTAGAGCTTCAGAGCAGAGGGGCTCTTTTAGAAGAAGAGCTTAAAGAAACTCTGAGCCAGAACTCTCTTCTGGCATTCTTGCCCCCAGAAAGAAGTTCCCAAAATTTCTGTTCTGAGTGTCCCTGCCATCAGCTGCCTAGATCCTGTCCTCACCCATTTAATGTTGCATGCCAGAGAAGATGTTTTTATGTGGCCAGCTTTTTCTACATACTTGGAAAAAAACTGTCCCTCACTTGTTTTCTTTGTAAAAAATCATACACACACACATACACATACACAAACACACACACACATGCACACACAAACACAAACACAAACACACACACACACACACACACACACACTTACTTCAATAATTAGTTTGGGGATTGTAAAACCTAACAAATGCCAAATAAAGTTTTGCTTATAATGAATCAATCACAAGTGATAGGTTGTTTGTATGTCACTCTCTCTCCCAAATATTAATTTTTAAATTACATTTCATTTAGNTAGTGTGAGTCTGTATATGTGTGTTAGTGTCTGTACCTTCACACTGCACATGTAGAGGCCAGAAGATGATCTGTGGGAGTCAATTTTGTACTTCCAGCTTGTGGGGCTCAGGGATGAAACTTGGGTCATCAGGCTTGGCAGCAGGCACCTTTACCTAGTGAGCCTTCTCACCNGCCTGTAATTTGATTTTTTAAAACAAACAACAGCAGGGAAAGGCAATGGCTTCTTGTTAAACTAATGAGCACTTGGATTAAATGCACATTTCAGTACATACTATGATGAATTATCAAGCAACTCCTTTGACCCTGTATATTTTGTTAATAGAAATTTCTAACAAGGAAAAATTACAGTGAATGCTTTTCTGCTTTTTAATATTAGGAATTTAGATTTAAAATTAAGCTTTTAAAATGTGAGAATCTATCTATTGCTACTCAGGAAAACTGAAATCATTTTCAGTTTACAGTTCTGAAGCAAGCAAGTCAATGATATTTGGGGTTGATAACTTGCAATTATATTGATTTTCATTTTCCTGTTCAGGTATTCTTCAAAGTGCCAATGCTCACAGTAGATGTGGCTTCACTGACAATAGTTTTGCAGGACCCAAATTGAAGCAAGTTGATGCACTGATAGCATTTGAAAAGCATCTTCAAAGGAGTGGACGAAAGGCTCTAAGCTGTTAGCAATGGTCAGCCATGGCACTTGCCTCTGAGCTCCCATAAACTTGGGCAATGATTGATTTTACTTAAAGAGAAGAATGTGCAGATTGGGAGAGAGAGGTAAGCAGGTGTCACAGGACCCAGAGAAGATGGAAGGAGAAGGTGACATATCATACAAGAACTATTTCCTGTGACAGGCATATTGTAGGCTTGAGAATTTATAATAAAAGAAATGATAGTAATTAAAATATGTTTACTTAAGTGGGGAATCACGTGAAATACGCTTGCATGGTAAAGACCTCATTATAGACTATACTCAACATATAAACATGATACCTGTATCTATGGATAGTTTATTAGTTCTCACAGGTACAGTGATGGCTCACCTGCAGGCCTGTCTCTCTTCTTTGTCTTAGACAAGTCCTGAAAGAGATCTCCTAGCATTTAAAAACCTTTCAGGCCTCTCATTTCAGAAGGTATTAGATCCATATAATTTGAAGTATCTGGGAAGAAAGCTTATATCTGAGGACAGAAAACAGTGTGAAGAATTGTCAACAGCATGGACCCTGGGTGTTCCTGAAGCAAGATGCTTTGTCATGCACTTCTTTTCTTTTTCTCCTTGCTTATTTCTTTCTTTATTTTCTTCTTCTTCTTCTTCTTCTTCTTCTTCTTCTTCTTCTTCTTCTTCTTCTTCTTCTTCTTCTTCTTCTTCTTCTTCTTCTTCTTTCTCTTCCTCCTCCTCTTCCTCCTCCTCTTCCTCTTTCTCTTTTTCTTTCTCTTCTTCTTCTGAGTGTATTTTTGTTTATGTGTTCTTGTGTGTGCATGTACATGTATAGGCCAGAGATCAAAGTAGAGTGTCTTCCCCAATCACTCTCTACCTTCAAAAATATTATTGACAATTTCGTACAAGTATACAGTGAAGTTTCGTTATTTTCTACTCCCTCACTGCCCTCTCTCACTCTCCTCCCTCTCCTGCTGAAATCCATAGGGTCTCTCACAGAGTTGATTCAGTTGGCCAGTGAGCTTTGGGACCTACCTATGCCAATGTCTGCCCCAGTGATGGGATTACAGACAAATGATGCTGGGTTTTATTTTTGTTGTGTTATTTTTACATGAGTCTTGGGGTTGTGAACTAAGGTCCTTGAGTACATAACTAAGATGAGCACATAAGCTATCTCCTGATCCCTTACCATGTATTTTCTATGTTCCATTTCTGAGAGTGAGTCTTCAAAGGGATGACTACCTACAACTTTTGGTGAACCTAAGAATAAATCTAAGAATAACCTGGGAGATTGTTATGTCACAGACAGACCTTCCAACACCAGTGTTTCTGATTCGACAGGTCTGGGATAGAGCCTGAAAATCTGCCTTTTTAACATGTTCCAAGTTATATGACTGTTGCTGATCAAAGAAAAAGCCATTTAGTGAAGGTAAATGGCTTCAGAGGGAAGATGTTATTCCAATCCAAAGAAATTCTGGTGATTCTGAGCTAGAAGGTAGCTGTCAAAGAAGAAGCACCAGGCCAACTGAAAGAGTCAGGATGGTTTTGGCAGGCAAGGGGGGCTTTATACTGAGTGAATGTGGGTTCTAAGAATGTATACCATAATTGTAGACAGCCTCCTCTGTTGCTATCACAGTGGTTCCCCACTGTTATTGAGCTTTACTGATTGGTTTCCTTATCGCAAATAGCCCTTAAACCATGGAGCTGCATAGTTCCATGAGGGGGCTGGAGAGATGGCTCAGTGGTTAAGAGCACTGACTGCTCTTCCATAGAACCTGGGTTTAATTCCCAGCACCCACATGGTGGCTCACAACCATCTCTAACCTAGTTCTATGGCATCTAATGCTATCTCCTGGCCACTTTGGGGGCACCAAGCATGCATGTGCATGTAGTGTGCACACATACATGTAGGCAAAATGCCCATATACATAAAAAATATTAAAAAGGGAAGTTTCATGAGGATGTGGCTGAGACCCTTTCAGTATAAAGGCTAGCATGTACTGATATATTCATTATAAAGAGCTGCACCGTTATATGAAGACACAGGAATCCACAAAAGCAGAGTAAGGATACAAATGCACATATGAGAGAGATACCTGGCAATCACCTGGCTTCTTGATCGAGATAGCTAAATTGGGGCTGGTTAGTTTAAAGTCATGTGTGCAAAAGGTCATGTGGGGTACACTTGCAGGGGATTCTTTGTCATCATCACTACTACACATATTTGGTGGTACTTTACTCCCATTGTTGTTGTAAATATTTCAGATGTGTTTGCTGATGATGTGTGGGCTATAGTAATGGGTGTAATGGCTTCATTGATAGGTAGTGACAGTGATAGAGACAGAGAGGAGAGACTAGAAGGAACAGGGAAAGACTAGGAATTGGGTGGAAGAAAGAAAAGGAACAGAGAGAGGGCAAGACATGGGAGAGAAATAGGGACTCATATTTATCATCATTTCAAGATGCTTCTGACCCAAGTGATTTCAAACTTTCTTAAATTCTAATGACACCAAATTTTTCCATCCATTTACAATATAACTACTAAAGAATACCTGAATAGTGTGTTTTGTTATGTTTTATTGTTGTTGCTTTTCCTTGTATCATGGATCTTTTGGAATGCAAATCAATCCCAGTTAATTTCATTTATTTTATGAATTAAACGTTTATACACCAGGTGTTCTGAAAGCCATATGCATCCTTTCCCAACAACAATGTCTCTTTAAAACTTACCAGATGGATTATTGTGGCAATAAATAGAAATGTCTTCTAAGGTATTGTCTGATTATACAAAATTGTGCCCTAATGACTTAAAAATACTGTGATAGTTTTCTTTCTGTTAATGACTATTGTGTTAATTTTTCCTGGGGGAAAAAGTATCTTTTCACCGCAGATGGTGACTAAGGACAATTTCACCAAAGTCCATCTTGGTGAGACCAGATAGTTTATTACGCTCATGACAGAGCACAGGTAAGGGGTTACTTACAGGAGTATGGGCCATGCCCCGCCCCATAGCTCTGACACTGTAAAATTCACTGCGTCACAGATGAGGACCCCCTAGGAGCTGCATCATGGATTCAGGCTCTTTCATTAACCTTCCGCTTCCTGTATCCTCCATGACCCTTCTCTACTGCCTCCCACTAGTGAGTGTCAGTGGCTTCACTGCAATTACAATAGAACTATCTGCCACTGTGTTGTTCTGTTCCAGTTGCCATGCCTACTGAGGCAAAGTTCAAGATGGCAGCACAATGGCATTGTGTTGGTATCATGTTAGGCCCAGGCGAAAACCACTGTAAAATAATGACCTACTCTGAATACTGAGGAAGGAGTGGCATACTAAATCAACTCTTGTTGAAGCAGAGATACTCACTTTGTGCTACAGGAAAAATATCTCTAAATTCTTAAGTTGAACTGTTAGTGAAATTCCAGTGCAACTCCCTAACACAGGCTTTATAGTACATTTTTGTATTTAACTGATGCTGTAAATTGTCTTCTTTGAATATAGTGTCTGAATCAACCAGATAGGTATCTCAACCATTCACTGACTTAAAGCAATATTTTGAGTATATTTGGTTAATTTGACCTGTTTCACCTCAGAAGTTGAATTCTGATTCATGGAATTCTCTAGAGGAAACAATGCTTCTCTTTTTGGATGAGGGGACATGTTTAAATTTAGACTGGAATCTCTCTTTCATGGCCTGAGGGTGTCTCTGCATTAATGTAGAAATTGATATTAGGATAAAATCTTGAACAATTAGGGGTAAGTATCTAAAACTCAATTAACCTTTGCCAGTTCTCCCCACGGCAGTAATGTGCTTTTATTTTCACTACTGTTTGATTAAATGGATTTTTTTTTTGTCATTTTGCAACCAGCGATGAAGGTCAACCAGAGACAAAGGTCAGTCTCCTCGAGACTAGCTTTAGGCACAGGTACAAGCAGTTCCCTAAGGACAGGTGGACAACACTTGGATAATTGATAGGATGTACTCTCTGGCTGTTGCCTGTGTATTTGAATGTATGTTGGGTCTCCCTTCAAGTTATTTCATGATACTGAAACAAACTTTCAAGCCTTGGCCTTGGGGTCCAGGTTCATGACATAACCATCATGAACTCTATATTACTGGCATGGCCAGCAATTCTGAAGGCTGAACATTGCTAATGATAGTTCAAGACACAGTTTGCTTTTCCGGAGACAAAGAAGAGAATATTGCAACCGTGTTGAAATCACCTTCATAGTAATCTAAATTCATCACATTAGTTTGACGTGTATGATCTGTGTAGGTTGTTTTGTAGTTTTGACAGATACTTCCTCCTTTAAATTACTGGGGTTTTTGTGATTGTTTGTCTGTTTGTTTGTTTGTTTTTGGTTTTTCGAGACAGGGTTTCTCTGTGTAGCTCTGGAACCTGTCCTGGAACTCACTCTGTAGACCAGGCTGGCCTCAAATCACAGAGATCCACCCGCCTCTGCCTCCTGAGTGCTGGGATTAAAGGTGTGTGCCACCATGCCTGGCCTTAACTACTGTTTAATGATAACAGTCAGTGGTGGGAATGCCCTGCCCTCTCAACCTTGAAGTAATACATTTAAAGGACTCTAAACCTTACATAACAAAAGTTTGAAGAACAACGTGCTCCCTGGCAGTGTTGATTTGTGGTAGTCAGGCACATATGCTATGTCTGAAGGAAAATGTAGGCAAGAGTTAGAATTTTTATACTTTCCTGTCACTTCATAGCTGGCTTGTTTGGGTTGAACTATGTTTTGTGGACTTGTCTCTCACAGTGCCCCATTTGTTTCAGAATACTGATGCAATGAGCTCTTTTCTAATACATTTAGACCTTTCATCAATTAATTTAGTCATCAATCTATGAGTTGTTGCAAGATGTATGAATTATCCATTTCCCTTCATTCTCCATCCCTTCAAAATCACAAGGAAAGGACCTTGCATTGAAAATTCTAATGGAAATGCATTGGCAAATGCTGGTCCACTTTGGCCTTTTCTCACATAAGTGGCTCCCCCCAGGAATGAACTATCCAACCCCTGGGACTCTGCTCTTTTTAGAGACTGTTAGTCATCTGTGTGATTATCTGACTTTCCCATCAGATTATCAGTGCCACGATGGAAGATGCTCCAACTATAAAGGGTAGACATTGTACATGGAGACACAGACACCTAAATGGGTGACCAAAGAACAGATTAACACCATTTCCCACCAAAATTAGCCAGCATTGCTTTCTGGTACTCTCATCTTTGTGACACTGCTCACGTTTCTGTGCTGTATCATTTTCAATGACTGGTATTAAAAATGTCTGTATTGTATGTCATATTATGTTAATTTATGCTTTCATTTTTCATATATTTGCTTTCATTTTCAAAGATGGCAAGAAATAACTTTATGAGTATTTGCCTTTGGCAAAATTAATGTATTTTTCAAGGATTTACAAAATTAGTTCCCAAGATCCAAAGCTAAAATGTGTCATTTCAACTGGGAGGNGTCGGTGGCATGTGTGTGTCTTCCTTATGCTATCTTGAACTACAGTCCAAACTTGTTTTGCATTGATATTTTTATTTTACAGAAAAATGCCATCATTTTAATAGCAAGAACAGGGTTTTGAGAAAAGTGAGATAGCTTTTTCTGAAGTTAGTAATGTTATATGTATATGTAAATGAGCATGTGTGTGTGTGTGTGTGTGTGTGTGTGTGTTAAACATCAATGAAGATCCATTTTACATGAACGTTGAAAATGTTGGTGGCATTTTTCTGCACATTCCTGTAAGTACCCACCTTTTAAATAGCTTGCATTTCCATTTTTTATATCAGTCTTCGTTATCTATGAAACTAACAGATTATCATCAATACTGGTGTTTCATTGAAATAAATTACTGAACAGCATTTTGTGGAAACCATATGCATCAGGTGTGGACTGCCAGAGTGAAACCAGGGCAGACCTGCCCACTAAGATCCTGACAGGTTTTCTACTGGACTGGTAAGTCTAGAACCGATGTTGGAGTGAGAACAGACCTAATGAACACTTAGAATCCAGAGTAGAACATTCTGGGCAGGAGGTCTATAAAGCATGGAAGTATCTTAAACACAAGGTATTGTGTTCACAGAATGCTGTTTTGTTTTGTTTTGCTTTTTAAAATTTTTATGTGTGTTTTGCCTGCATGCATGGCTATGTACCACATACCTGTAATGCCCTTGAAGGAGAAAGAAGATGTCATATTCCCCAGAATTGGAGTTACAGATGACTCAAGCCATTGTGTGGGTGCTGGAAACTGAACACCAGTCCTGTGGTAGAGCAGCCAGTGCTCTTAAGCACTGAGCAATCTCTCCCCCATCACAGAATGTCATTACACCACACATTTTTAAAAAAAATTTATTTATTAAGTATACAGTGTTCTGCCTTCATGTGTCCTTTCAAGCCAGAAGAGGACACTAGGTCTCATTATGGGTGATTCTGAGCCACCATGTGGTTGCTGGGAATTGAACTCAGGACCTCTGGAAGAGCAGTCAGTGCTCTTAACCACTGAGCCACCTCTCCAGCCCCATCACACGTCTGTTTTAAGATAGGAAGATTATATCAATTCTGTCAGTATTTCTCTACCTATACAAAGGGACGTTGTATTGGGGGTTTACTTAAGAGTCATGAATACACACCAACAATAATTAGAGAATATTTTATAATCTTCAGCGTGGATTTCTTTTTACAAAAAATAAAAAATAAAATATCCTTTTATGTTAGAAAGTGAGGAATTTTCTGGCCTTTCTCTCCCTTTCCTCATATTACTTCGCACAACTGTCCTTAGTGTTTGTTTCCCTCCAGAACTCAAAGTCTTCAAACCCCCCTGACTCAGCTCTTTCCATCCATTTCTGTTCCTTCCCTCCCTGCTGTCCTATTAACTGAATATAGAGTACAGAAACAAAATTTTCAGGGTTGATTCAGTGTTTCTCAAACTTTCCTGTTCAGTAAACCTTTGCAGGAAGATGCAACCATATTCCAGTTATCACATTTCAACATTAAGAAACATTCTAAATGCTTATGGGAAAAGTGATTATGTTATTTGGGCTACAACGGAATTTAGGATCAAGAAATTACTTGGATGTGCATAGTCTTTTTGTTCTTTGCTTGATTGCTCTTTACATAAATGCCACTGTTCTGCTTACAAGATTCGTTGTAGGCAGTGGTGTGTGTGTGTGTGTGTGTGTGTGTGTGTGTGTGTGTGTGTGTGTGTACACACACTCATGTATGTGTTATTTTTTCTTTAGTATTACCATTTAAGAGGTAGGAGAGCTGGGATGAAAGATTCCACTGGCTGAGTTTTTCATGTCCATATTCTGGAGGGATTCACATGAACTTCTTGTTTTAAATGGCATGTTATATTATCACTACATTTAAGGCCTGAGTATATTTTAATAATATAGAGTAAGATTGAGGAAAACCCCACAAAGCTGGATTAGCAGCAGTGGGAATTAACTTAGTATTGGGCCAAACGATAGACTATTGTTGAAGAAACAGGGAATCACTACTCTCAGTTGTACAGCTAACAAACTAAGATGGTGTCTCATGGCATGCGCTTTCAATAGGCTTCATAAAAATGATTAGGAAGGAAACATTTATAATAAAACTCAGTTGTCCTTGTGTTAAGTTTCCAAAGGACTTTGGATTGATTCCAGTCCTTGGTGGTTTAGTTTTTCAGTTTAAACATCAAACATGCTGAAACTTGATTTTTATGTTAACTAAATTATTGAAAAGGCTGAGGGTATAGCTAAATGGTTAAGTGCTTGTCTATCACACAGAAAGAGGTTCTGGGTTCCATTCATATCAATGCACACACACACAAGCATGTCCACATGCCACAGGCATGAGTGTACATACACATATCAAATTGAGCACAATCTATTATTATATCAATCTCATTAGAAAATAGTCACTGATTTTTCAAAAATGATCTATAATAGCACCAGATGAACAGATTTGCCATATACCATATCCATTCACCTTTCTGTGCTTTGTGATCATCTGTCTAAACTATCCCCCACCCCCAAATCAGCCTTCCTGCTTCATCATTAACCTCTTAGTCTGTGGCAGCCAGAGGTATTTAGGATGTGAAATAGGAGGAATTTAGTAAAGGCTGTTTAGTTGGGCTGGGGTGTAGGTCGTTGCACTGTGTCCCTTAGTCTCCTGGTATTGGAGGTGCTTTTCCTAGTAATCAGTGGGCATTATGGAGATAAGCATCACATTCCCACTTATCATCAAGAAAAATGTGGTCCTTCTACCAACCAGGAAAGTCTATACATATACTCAAGCTGATCACATCCATCTTCTGCTTTAGAAACTAGCCATGGCTTCCTGTTGTTTTTTGCATGAAGTTCTAAATTCTTAAGAAGGGCCCCGACTCCCATGAAGGCAAACCTGCATATTCTTTGGCCACTGTCACACCACTTTGCCTTGCTTTCTCTATTGCCCCATCTTCGTTAAATGTGCCAGGCTTCTTTCTTATCTGATTCTGATTATCTGAGGTCTCACCAAGGCCTTGCTCTTCCTAGGGTCTTGGCTTCAGTGCTGCATACTGAAGTCATCCTTCCACCACTGAGTGTTCCTCCAGCTCCCCACACACAGCTAGACCAGGTCAGCTCCATAGTGGACCTGTGATTGTTACAAGTGCAATCAGGTGACACCAGGCCTAAGCCTAGGATGAGTGTCCCCTGGATAAGAAGGTACTGAATGCAAGCACAGGCTGTAAGCAGTTATGGCTGTGACCCTGTCACTTATTTCTGTGTCTGGCACATGAATATATTTATTCAACATCTGCTCAATAAATAAACAAGCTTGATGGGTTTGTGGAGATATTTTGAATTTTGGGTTTGGTAGAATTTAGCATATAAACAAGTCCTTCACTGTTTGATTATGAAACTCAACACCAGTAGATTAAATTCTTCTCTGTTGACTTAAATCTTTATAACCAGCCTAATCCTTTGATTTTCCATCTGAATGTACTGAACTCAATATCAAAAGAAACTTTAATTTCAGAGGAAGTACACTGATCATTTCAGATTCCAAACACAGTTTCTAAAGAGTCTGTGTGAAAGAAGGACCTCTAGATAAGGAAAAATAAAAGACATCCTAAAGTAAATTCAGAACAGAAGNTAAAAGACATAGCTTGTAACAAAGAGGTTAATGCATATTGAAGTAGGTGTCACTTATTTTATATATTTTTGCCATCAGGAAGCCAAGAGCTTCAGGTTGTTTGTCCAGTGAAGTAGATCAATCTCAATTTGTACTTGTGAGACATTTTTTGCACTAGTGATGGAGAATCCTTAAACATGAGAATGTCAGAGGTAGAAGAGGGGAAAGAAGACCAGGAAAAGAGATAGAGAGAAGCAAGTGAATGCATCCTGCTAACTTTACATCTAAGTAGGTAAGCCAAAGACATGCCGCAATCCTGGATTAACCTTCTACCAATGGACCCACTGTCAATAGATATTGATATAGAAACAAGAGGCAATGATGTTGAAGGGATGTGGCTCTGTCTTCCATGTTGGAACACTGGTTTAAATAAAGACTAGCCTTCTATTCATTTTATGACATTTCAGAGAGGGAGCTCAAATATTCAGCAATCTCAGCGCCTAGGGGCTTGGAAATGACATTGCCATAGTCTTGGCATGTCTTCTAGCATATGCTTNGAGAACATCTAGGTAAGACTAGAGAAAGCACATATGTCATTCCAGAGTTTTCTCACAATGTAATGACTGCTGTAATAAATGCTAAGCTCAAAGGTCCTGTGCTATTAAATTAAAATACCAGGTATATGACCAATTGTACCNTGACAGTTTGCATATAATTGTAAGGATTCTTCTAGGAAAGGAAAATTGTGATTGGTGGGTTCCTGTGCCTTACCTGCTCAGTGAGGAGGAGGCTAAAGTAAGCTGCCATTGCTCTCCACTCCCTTGTTCCATCAACCTTGTCATTATCTTCATAAAAGATCATAAAATCACTTGTTAGTGTGTAGCTGCTAGGAGCTTTTTAAAATGCAGTTTGGGAATAATGCTGCAATTTTACTATATTCTATAAGTGACATTATAGAAAAGAATGGTAGCTAGTATAAAATACTACTTTTGCTTTCCATCCCAGTCAGATTGGAACAGATTGGGCCTTATAGGAATCCACTCTGATACACAGTGTACTTCTGGTTCNTTTGGATTGCTTGGAAATTGTCTTTATTTCCTCGAATTGTTCCTAGATTGGAACAGACCTTTTAATTTTTCTTCTCACAGAATCTCACCATGTTACCCCTGCCAGGCTTGCACTTCTAACCTTCCTGTCGAAGCCTCCTGAGAGTTAGGAGATGGCAGCATGCCTGTTAACAGATATTTTATTATGAAGTAGAATATTTTTTGTTTCTTTCACGAGTGGATTCTAATATCATTTTGGTACAAATCCTGGAGTATTAAACCTGGGAACAACATTAGAGACAATGCTTTCTGCACGGGAAGTTGATTCTAAGAAAGAAAGGAGTGTAATGTCAGAGGCAAGAGCAGTGCCTGGCTCTTCAGCAGGGATGCTCTGTGATTATTCTCCCTCCTTGTCTCTAAGTTGCCTCGGCTGTGTGAGGACTTAGTGACAAATATTCCAGAGTGGTCCCGCAGCTAAGTGACACNATGTCTGGGAATATTCTTCACGTTGTTTCTCATAGGAAATGCTGATTAAATAGTGTCTAAAATTAGTATTATTAACATTATCAGCTGTTCACATCTTTATTAAACACCTGTTGTGGGCTTCGAAGATGGGACCTAGTCCAACAGTGTTGACCCTTTTCCACCACACTCTATGGACTTGAGCACTAGATATGTCACTAACAAGGCATGTGTAGCTTCACAANGATAGGATATCTGGTGGCTTCCTGTTCTGCACATTGAATGAGTATAAGACTGAGAGAAAAGTTCAAGGGGGGAAATAAAAGACGATTTTTAAATCTGAGTTTATCAAAAATACTCATCTAGGTAGATGAAACTGTTTTAAAATAATGGTCAAAAGAAGTTGTGGTAGGTCATGGGAGGATAGCAAATTTGTTATAACCTAATATGTTTGAAGGTATTGAGTACAAGATGGATACCAGGGTTGATGTTTAAACTCACAGGAAGGCTAGACTTGGGGATGCTGATTTGGGCCTCTTTGGTGAAGCAACTGTTAGGGAAATCTCTGATAAGAGGAAGATATCTAAAGTAGAAGGAGAAAAACATTCAAGACAATTAAATAATACCTGAAGGATTACAGAGAGGAAATATGTTTTTATGTCAGCCCCTGTACCTAGTTGCTTTGCTGATCTCAAGTTCTAAATGAATTTGGCTTCAGAAAACATGAAGTCATTTTGAATCTTGGCCAAAAATGTTGTTAATTCAAGCTTACATCCATAAAGTTAACAGATGACATAAGGGTCTCTAATCATGCCTCCTCTTACACATTATAGAAGAAAGGGGAAGCACCATGTATAGAGAATGAAGGTCCTAGGCTCTGAGACACAGGTGATGAATTATTGTTTTACAGCAGACCTTTGTTAGTATAATATAGGTATGATACAAACATCTTTCTATGTATAGAAAAGAGCTCATTGCCAGCATGAGCTTTTACTCTGTGACTTAAGAACTATTTTATAAAGGGTTTGAATTTGTTTTCATGTTGGTCATTTTGATTAAGCCTTTCTTGTGAGCAGCGTTCTTGCTAAGATTGTCAACTGAAATAATGTAATTGGTCCTCTAACTTTTAATCAACTTACTGNGAAGACTGAATGTCAACTTTTACCTTTGATGTGCCAAAATAAGAATTACTGAGTAGCCACACCATAGTGCAACACTGTAAAGCTGAACAAAATTCATAAAGCTTTGGAAGATAGACAACATAGATATGAACCTAGGAGGGAAATATGCAGAAGATCTTATGATATACAGGAGGGGAGGTCACAGAGACAGCAGAGATCCCATTGAATGGAGACATTCAGCTGAGTTTGGGATCAGAGCTGCTGAAGAAGCTGCAGTTTGAGGTCAGGGTTCTGTGGAGGAGGTAACTATGAGCAGTTCCAGCAGTGAACTCTTGAGGGATCCTTATATGCCATTGGCCCTTTTTGCTGAGCTGAGTATGTGCAGATAATGAACTCTACAAGGCCTTTTAGAGAGTAGCTTCTGCAGATCTGAGAAACACAAAAGGTCACCCAGAATGATGCTAAGAGATGTGGAGTTCTGGCCTTGCCAGAATGGAATGATCTTCATGAACATCTTAGAAACTTGGTTGAGATCATAGACAAGGTACACCAAAGTACAACGTAGGAAAGTTACAAATTGATAAATTGAAATGAGGTATTTCATGAGTCCCTGCTAGGTTCCTCCCTGGAGCTGTGGTTTGCAGTCTGGTTATTTTTTGTTTTACATCTTGTATCCACTTATGAGTGAGTACATACCATGTTTGTCCTTCTGGGTCTGGGTTACCTCACTAGTGTGCCAGGCTCTGGGGATTCTCCATGGGAGACCTTGTCTTGGAGNAGATGGGAATGAGGGATGGGTTGAGAGGGAGGGCTAGTGGGGCGGGAGGAGAGAGGAAAGGGGGATCTGACGTTGGTATGTAAAATGAGTGGAAAATCTTTTTAATAAAAAAAATAAGAAAAAATCAATTAAAAAAAGAAAGAAAAAGCTGCCAAGTTAGCTTAGATCAGGAAAAAAAAAAAAGAAATGAGGTATGAGGTATTTCACTAAAACAAATAATCAAAAATTCCAGGAGGTCTACTTTTAAATATAAGGACAGACCTGA
Organism: Neotoma lepida; assembly: GCA_001675575.1. Classification (NCBI taxonomy): domain Eukaryota; kingdom Metazoa; phylum Chordata; class Mammalia; order Rodentia; family Cricetidae; genus Neotoma; species Neotoma lepida. Next base: position 5,258 of record LZPO01108403.1, on the reverse strand, counting down.
AAGAATCAAGACAATATGCTAATAACTTGGTTGACTACTGAAACAATGCCCCTTATACATAAGTGAACACTTGGCATCAGCAGATTCCAGTGAACTTAGAGCTGTAGCTGTTGGAATTTTACAATTTGAAGAGAGCAAGAAACAAGGATGAAAAACTGAATTATTTCTAAGTCAAGGGGTGATAGATTAGGTACCAATACAACTGTAAAGTTCCTAGCAAACTATAGGATCATGTTTTAGGAAACAGCTTTCTTGAACTTACAAAAAGCATTGACGCTACTATGAAATAATTGATACTAGTCTTGGTTAAAAGTAAAATCTTTTGCTCGTGAAAAGATTCAGAGAGTGAAAAGGTAAAGGCAAGTTACAGACTCAAAGAAAGTACCAAAATATGTGTTGGAGAGAGGGCATGTGTCCAGATGTATATGACCTTTACACTCTGAGAGTTTAATGGTAGATATCAACCACCCAGTTTTATGAAAAAGGAAAAAGCTTTGACTAGTTAGTGCCCCACATTAAAAATTAAAATGTATGTATATGTATTCAAATTACCAATAAGCTCATTAAAATCCGGGGTATAATTACCATGAAAGAACAAAATAATGAAAAATAAATTAGAAATGTGATATAGCTCTATATCATCCTAAGAAATAAAATTATAGATTCGGCAGTGAGTGAGGACATTCTGATTAGCAGTTTCTGGGTTTTTTTTTAAATAATTAAAGATACCCCTTATGATCCAATAGGTCTCCTCTTTGATATTTACCAAGGCAAAGGGGAAGCATTTACTCAACTCAAAAGATCTCTATGCACATGCTCAGAATTACTCGTCTAATAAAGATCCCAATCAACTACAAATCAATCAACATGAGAATAGCTGGGTGTGAATCTTCATTTGGGCAATAAAACACTATTCCCCAATTAAAAAAATAATGATGATGCATGAAAAGCATGGATGCATATAGTAAGTAGTAGAAATAAAGTCAATACAAAAGCCTATGTTCTCTGTCACTATATTTATATTAATTTTAAAGCAGCTTAACCTGTGGTTACAGAAACCAGCTTCAGCAGGGTAGATGGACATACCACGTGCTCTGGAGGGCCATGTAAATGTTTCTACAAGTCTTGATTTCATGTGTATATACATTTGTCCAAAGTTTTCATTGTGGATTTTATCTATCTATAAAATCTACTTAAAGTTACTTAAAACATGATTTTAATGTTTTTATATTACATTTATTTGGGGGTAGAGAGATGCCTCAGAAGACGAGAGTATTAATTGTTCTTGCAGAGGACCCTGGTTCAGTTCCTAGCTCTTGGATGGTGCCTCACAAGCAACCATGACTCCAGTTCCAAGGGGTTTGGCGTGTTCTTCAGGCCTTCACTGGTACTAGGCATGCATGTGTTATACAGACATGCATACAAGCCAAGTACTCAAACACATAAAGTATAAAAAACACAACTAAAAAGGAAATTTAAAATAGATTCAGTCATTATTTGTGCATGGGTAGCACATACACAGAGAACAACTTGCATGGATTGGTTCTCTCTACCTGTGGATCATTGGGCTCAAACTCAGGTTTTCAGACTTGCTTTCTTTACCCACTTAGCCATTACATCGTTACGTTGTGATTGGCTGTTTTGGTTTCGTTTTTTAAAACAATGAACACTGAAATAATAAATGCAGATTAATCATTGTGAATTTTGTGCAATAAACTGAGGTCAGTGTGTTCATAAAGTTATCAAGTGTTTAAAACAGAATTCATTTTAGATACAAATACAGTCTAGGGAAGGAGCTAGCAATTTGGCTCAGTGGCTAAAGGTACTTGCTGTCTGAGTCTGATGACCTAAGTTCGATCCCTAGAAATCACACAAAGGTGGAAGGCAAGAACTGACCTCCATATGTGTGCCATGGCATGTGCATTCTCATACATACATCAAATATAATAATAATAAAGTTTAAAAATAATATAAGATGAAGGGCTTATCATTATTTGATTTGGTTTGAGTTTTTCTACTTACATTATTTTTTAAGGGTAAAAGTTTACTTAGTATTTCCAGGGATTATTTAAATAAGAACAAATTTGCTTCCTGCAAAACTAATATATTTCTCAAATGGTGAACAGAAATGGAATATTCCTTGAATTCTTTTAATAAAATAATCTGAAAGGACACTGGGGAATATTAGCTACTTGGTCCCAGGAAATGGGCTCCTGATTGAGAAACACAGCCTAGAAAATTGAAGCCATTAGTCTGGGTGATGAGTGGTGATGAGTGGCCAGGAAGGACTATGACCTGACCTAATTGAAAAGAACTGATGATAAAACATTAACAAGCCTGATCCTGTGAGAATGAAGTTGAAATGGGCAGCCCAGCATCTGCTAGCATTCCGTACTGTTAAGGATAGGGAGAGTTCATTTTATAGATTAGCGCTTTGCTGGTGAGGATCAGTGATAATGGACTAACACAAAAACCCCTCTCTCCTTTTCCCATCTCCTCAACACTCAGCCTGTCACGTGCACATCATACTTTGTGTATGTATAGCTTCAGCCTGCACACAGAGGTAGCACCCCATAAAGGAGAAATGTGGGGTAAGGAATCCCTTCACCCCATTGATAATAGTGTGACATTCAGCTAGTCACTTAGTCTTCCTGAGCTTTTCAGAGAGGGTTGCTATAGAATCCGGTTAGGTATACAATCTGGAAAAGGCTGAGTACACAAGGTGCTAATGAGGGTGTCCTAATGATGATTCACCTCTGTAGGGAAAGTGACATGTGGGGTTTGTAGGGCACTCATTTTCTAAAGTGAAAATAGACACTAGAAAGGGATATCTACTCCCTGGCAAATGTATACTGGCCACCTTACTGTAGTTAGGCATCTGTTTTGTTTCAAACACCATTGATTTCAGAAGTTCAATGGAGGCCAAATGACTCATAAATGTTACGTACACTTTAAAGAGACATGAGCATCTACAAACATTGCATACTGTGTGGAATAAGCAGATAAACAACTATATTTTATTGTTACATATTTTCATGAAAGGACAAAAATGTTCCATATCTAAATGGAATAAGACTCAAATGAAGTCATTGAACATACAGAATCAAATCTTTTTAAGATACTAAAGTGGGGTTTGACTTTCTTAGCAACCACATTTTAAAAATAAATTCTAAGAATCAAATAGTGTTAAATCTTTGGAAGTTTACAAGTGAGCACTAGATATTTTGCCTGACAAAGATGGTCTTCGAAATTCTAAAGCCAGAACTTGTATATGACAGTAGTGTACTCTTGATTGGAAATAAACAAATGGATATGAATTATGGGTGGGAGGAGGAATATATTAGGATACAGCAGTAACAGAGTTTCTCTAATGAGTATTAAGCTGTTTGAGTCAACTACTATTTTATTGTGTGTGTGCTTATTGTGGGGGTGTGGGAATGATTTTAATATCTGTTTTAAAAGTCAGTTGTGATGGACTTTAAAACTCTTATGACTGTATATAATGAACTACCTAAAAAGTAACTTTCATTTTCCAAGGCTGCATCCTGCATAATCACCCAGCTACGTACTGCTGCAATGAATCCATTTACCTTTGTGCATAGAAGGATGAATGTTTTTATGTAAAAATATATGACTTTTTAAGGGCTAGTAAGATGACTCACAGGATAAAGGTGCTTGCTACCAAGACTGATTCTGGGACCAAGACTGACCCTGGGACCCACATGATGAAAAGAGGCAACTGACTCCTACAAGCTGCCCTCTGACTCTTGCACGTGTGCACATGCACACAAAGTAAATAAATAAATGTACAAAAAGATCTGTTTTATTTTGTTTCGTATCTTGGAAGAGTGAAAGAGTTTGTTTTCCTTCCACATTGCTGACCTTCATTGCTTGAGCTGCCACTGCAGGAGAGCACTGTCTCAACAAGATTTCCTCCTATACACCCTCCAAGTTAACTCACATACTTTTTACCTATGTCTTGGATCACTGTGCTACAATCTATCTGTCTTCTCCCCATTGCACTCTTAAGGATGATTTATTCATTTTGCATCTCTAATACACAGCATGTGATTCATATCTAGTGGGTCTCTAGAAACTGTTTATGAGATGAACAGATGCATGAATAACTGAATAGTAGGAAATTGAGTACCATTGTTGGGGTGCATTTCAGAAGAGTTCCAACAGGATGAGGCAGACAGCAGGGTCTAAGGGTGAACTGATTGAGAAAACTAGAAAGCAAAAAGTCAGGGAAGCTTTTGTAATAACCAGACTTACATTTGGGTTCAGACAGAAGACAAAGGTAGTGAGATGGGCACAGTTAAGTCCTGTTGCAGGGAACATATGGTTTGCACATTGGTTTTGAATGTGAAATCGAGGCAGTGTTCACTCAGATGTTGCATGCCTGTGACAATGGAGAGTATGACAATGGCTCCATGACAGAGCACATTGACTAAGAAGATAGCTTGTGGTAGAACAGCAGTGCTCCTTTGCATGTGATAAGTTTGAAGTTAAGAATTTCTGAAGTTAAGATAATATAACGAGGCAAAGACTACTGAACATATTGCACACCTAGTGCATAATGTTGATATTTATCTGCTAGTTCATGTGGCAGCTCTTGTTGCCCTCCTGTGTGTGCTCAAAGTGAATCTTAGTGAGATTCTGTCAGAAAAACAATTAAAATCTAAGCATCCCAGGGTCAAACAACCAAATCCTTCTCTTGTTCTTAACATTGTTCTTAAGTGAGATAACTTCCCCATCTGTATCTTGCTTATTGTCCTGACTGCCTCTTGAACATGTCATCTTCCTCCTCAGCATCTTTCCTCTGATTCCTTTGACCTTTTCAAATGGTATTTGTCTGTTACAGGTCCAGAAAATTTACACCTTACAAAGATGGTCTTTCAGGATTATTTCTTACAGCACTCTATTGAAACCTCAGGCACTTCCATTACTTAGTATTTTGCTTACATTGTTAGGGTATAGTCATGAATATGATGATTGTAAAGTCCAATATAAACTCTAAAATGCTCAACATCTAAGTAAAGTGCAGGAGATAGAAGATGCTCATTGCAGAACACGTTCAAATCCTTGCATGTGTGTTCTATTTGTGTGTGTGTGTGTGTGTGTGTGTGTGTGTGTGTGTGTGTGTGTGTGTGTGTTCTTAATCCAGTGTACAAACAGCAGAAGTAAGCCCCAAAACTTTATCTTGAAGACTTTAGTCCACTTGCATCCAGCTGGATGGAAGTGGATCCTGAGGCTGG
>LZPO01108402.1:51808-69090 GCA_001675575.1 Neotoma lepida | reverse complement strand
GGTCAGGATTACCCATAGTGCCGTGGGCTCCCTATGCATCCAGGACACAAGAGCGGACCTACCTTACCCTTGTGCTCTGCTGTCTTGGAGAACTCAGTAAGGTTCTTTTGAGACTTGTTTAGTCCAAAGTTTCTATTTTAAAAACAGGAAACCATTCCCTAAAATAATATCCTATTTTTTCCTAACTTGAAACCTGCATACATAATTAGACACAGACTTAATTTGAATTGATTCACTGTTTATTTTTCTAAATCAAAGGAAGTTCCTTTTTTAAAAAAAAAAAAAGTTGTTACTTGGATTTATTTCTTAGAGCAAGTTGTAATGGCTTACAGCCCAATGAACAGGAGATAACCAACATCCCTAGCAATATATGCCAACCTGACACTTTAGGAAGTAAGAAAGAACTAATTTAGGGAGGACTCAGGCTCTGCCTCTTGCTCAGTAGAGACACTAGAGGTCATGGGTCACTGAGGAAAAAAACTCACGTGCAAACTAATTTCCAGCCCTCCTTTACCAGGACCAGTTTGATGAAGAGCTGGCCGTTCTGGCCAAAGCCGGATAGGAGCGTTAATGAGGTCCCATAAGTACACATACACAACAAACTAGGTCAGTAAGTCAGTCTGGCAAAAACCACTTAAGCAGGGAAGATGAGAATAACTAAGTATGATGAAGACAATCTAGTAGGATTCAACAGTAAACATCACAGTCAGGGTGAAATGTTACAGCCAACTTTATTAAAGTAAGAAATTTGATAGATGACTGCCAAAATATTGTTCTAAAAGGTCTGTCTGATGTAAGAAGTTATTTAAAATAAANGTAAATATGCGGGCAGTATCATTACAGATAATATTATATACTTTGAAAATGCAACTCTAATAAAAAATACTAAACTAGTGAGAATTTACTTAGTACATAGGTTTAAGATAATTACACAAAAATTAGCTTTTTTGAATACTAGAAATAGCTAAAGGCTCAAATGAAAANAAAACCTTTGAAAAAACCTAACATATATCTTGATATGTAGGATAGATTTAACAGAAACTATATGCCAATGGTATAAAAAAATAGAAAATATCACTGAAGAATATAAAAATTATATGAACAAATAAACAAACATGTTCCCAAAGAAGAAGTAAACTCCTAAAATATCAAGCTTTCTAAAGTTAATAGATAAAATGATTTCACACAACCTAGTCAGAATCTTATATAATTTGTTGAAATAATTTTAAAGTTCATTTGCAACAACACCCATTTAGATGAGTGGGTGTTTTGCTAGATATTAAACTTCCTGTCAGCCATGTACAGAAATAAAAAAGAAATTATTAGGGCTGGGATTTGAGCTCAATGGTAGAGTGCTTGCCACACATACACACCCACACAAATTAGGTAAATAAAGAGGTCAAGTAAAAATTTTTAGATAGGAAAGATGAAACTGTGAGGCTGGAGGGATGGCTCAGTGGTTGGGATCACTGGCTGCTATGCCAGAGGACCTGGGTTCAATTCCTATCACCCACATAGTGGCGCACAACCATCTGTAACTCTAGTCCAGGGGATCTGACACCCTCTTCTGACCTCTGCTGGCACTGCATGCATGTGGTGCACATACATACATTCATAAAAACTCTCATATACATAAAATTAAAAAAATATATATATATTTATATTTGTATTTTAAAAAGCCATTTTAGCTGGCCGGTGGTGGCACACACCTTTAATCCCAGTTCTCAGGAGGCAGAGGAAGATGAATCTCTGAGTTCAAGGCCAGCCTGGTCTACAGAGGGAGTTACAGGACATCCGGGGCTACACAGACAAACCTTGTCTTGAAAACAAAACAAAAAAGGCATTGTAGTCATATTTTTTTTAATTGCTAAAATGTGATGAAGCCAATTTAGTAGAGCTTGACTGCAAATACAATGCTAATCATATGGGAGACCCTTCNAGTCAGAAATAAGACACAGGGGAGAGGGGGGAGGAGGAGAATGACCCAGGAAGGAGCAGATAATGAGAACAAATAACTCACTCAGATACAGAAACAGTATTTCTCTAAACTGTTTTTATGAAGAGCATCATTCTCTTTCAACTGATTAGGAAAATGATAATCTACATATTACTGATGAAAACCTAATGGCATAAGGGCATCTCTGCCTGGGAAAAAAAGAAAGTATAATAACATCTCTCTCTCTCTTTCTCTCTCTCCCTCCCTCCCTTCCTCCCTCCCTCCCTCTCTGTGTGTGTGTGTGTGTAGGGGGATGCCCAGTGAGTACAAAAGAGGACACAGTCCACCTAGAATTACAGGTGGTTGTGATCTGCCTAATGTGGGTGCTGAGAACTGAACACTGCCCCTCTGCAAGAACAGTAAGCACTATTAACTGCCAAGTCATCTCTCCAAACTTAAGATTTCAATTTTTAAAATTAATAAATGTATTGGAAAATCTGAAATATTTCTAAAATCTTGATTATAGGCAAATATTCCCAAGACAGAAAATTCATGTATTATTTTTTCTAAAAATAAACCTATATAGTCATATTTCAGGGTTAAAAAAAATCAATATTTTAGGCTGGGCAGTGGTGGCACAGGCCCTTACTCCCAGCACTCGGGAGGCAGAGGCAGATGGATCCCAGTGAATTGGAGGCCAACCTGGTCTACAGAGTAAGTTCCAGGACAGCCAAGGCTGTTACATAGAGAAACCCTGTCTTGAAAAAACATTTTAAAAAAAGAATATTTTTCAATAACTAAAGCCAAAGACAAATGTCATCAGGGAAAGTATCTGTAATACTAAGCAAAGAGTTGATGGTACAAAGCTGCTCACTGCAGTGTGTGAGAGATGAAGGAGGAAGGGAGGGAAAGAGGAGGAAAGGGAAGACAGAAAACAGAAAACGGAGTGAGAGACTCCCATCTCTAACATGTCCTTCAAGGGACAGCCCCAGCTGCCTACTTCCTCCAGAGATGCCCACCTCTCAAATATTTCCACCACCTCCCAACAGTGCCATCAGCCCGGCAACAAGGCTTCCTTTGGCACTATATACCCAAGCTATTAATCACTTTGTCTGATCACAGGAAAAAAACATTAAAGAGCAAAATGGGAAGCAAGAATTTTCCAAAATTAAATGACCAACTAAATCTCAAAGGCAGATTTGGGTTTTTTTCCTCCATCAGGCACTGCTGATATGATCACAAAATTTAACAGACCCAGATGATCCTGCATCCATCTAACTCATCATCTTTCTTATAAAAAGTCCAGCTTTAATGAAGTCCATAATGATCTGGATAAAATACATTTAATTAGATTATAAACTGCAACATAAAACAGCTGCACCATGCCTTTTTAACATTTTCCTCTCTGAAGATCTGAGGACTGAAAGGGTATAAAACAGCCCATTCGTTTTTCTTGTCTCTTAAAAGGAGAAGGGAAGGAACGACTAGACGAAACTAAAGGCCCAGACAATGTTTATCAGGTGAAATCCCCGTCTGCCATACCCACGGCTCCCATGAATGGTAAGACGCAGGGCAGGATGGTGACAGTGGCTGATGAGCAGCACAAGAGATGGAGAAGAGAGAAATTTTTTCCCTGCCTGGAGAAACCTAGCCACTTCCTACATGCTGCCGAGAGCGTGAGACACATTTAATGTTTCATGGTATCTGAATGAAATAAGCAAGAGAGAGGAGTATCATCTAATTAACATGTATGGCAGAGATCATCCTAGCATGTTTTTCTAATAACAAGCAAGTCCACTGTGAGTTTGAGATGGTGAACTAAAGATCCATCCATTCACCCATGGATATAGTAGCAAGTCAGATAGTTCATGGATTTAATTCTGGTTGTGGGAGGGGAGAAATGAGCATTCAATGACTGCTAATTGTCTCTTCAAATACATAACTAGAGAATTCCCAAATGTATGAACTGCTGAAGAGTAACAGCACAGCTTCAGGAGAATCAGACCCTTTTGAACAACGGTAGCAACATGTGTTAGCCATGTGACTCTCAGTTGAGCAAGGAAAAAACAATGCATGTCCATGGGGAAAATGTGGCATGAAGTGCAGAGCACTTTGAACTTCATTGGCCTAGAGTAGGTAGAAATGTAGAAATGTAGAAATGTAGAAATGTAGTCATGGAGAAATGACAGTCAAGGTAAAAGCATATTTGAGAAATTAAATAAGATCGCCAAATAAATGAAGAGATGACCATGTCCACAGGTCAGAAGATCCAATATTAAGATGTCAATCTCCCCCAGAGTGCTCTATATTCAATAGCATTCTAACTAAAATGACAGCTTGCTGGTTCTAAAATTTATATCAATTGGGAAAAAAAGTAAAAATATCCAAATCGACTTAAACAGGGGAGGAATGGGAGAAAGAGTATGACAGAAGACATTCACTATTTGACCCAAAGGCTCACTAAAAAGCTAGACCATGGAAGATGGGATTGAAAAAGGGATAGAAGTCAGAATTCATGTGTAAGGCCACACAAACCTGGTCAGCTGGTTTCCAAAGACTCAGAGGAAAGTCAGTGGGAAAACAGACCGTCTCATCACCCACTCATACAAGGCGTCCGAAGGGAAGTCTGTCGCTACTGTGCTGGTGTCACTGGGAATTACTCCTATGGATACAGATCTAAACAGAGGATTCTCAACAGAAGAATCTCAGATGGCTGAGAAACTTAAAGCAATGTTCAACATTCTTAGCCATTAAGAAAATGCAAATCAAAACAACTTTGAGATTCCACCTTACACCTGCCAGAATGACTAAGATCACAAAGGGAGGTGCTTAGTCTTACTTGATTTGCCATGTTTTGCTGACATCCACCAGAGGCCTGCCCTTTTCTAAACAGAAACACGGAGGAGGAGTGAATGGGGAAGGGGGCAGAAGGGAGGTGGGGGGAAAGGACTCAGAAGAGAAGAGGGAGGGGAAACTGTGGTCAGGCTGTAAAATATATAAATAAATATTAGGGAAAAAAAGACCTCCCAAAGAGGCCTCTCTGAATCTGCAAGACCCAGGTCACTACTCAACTGTGCTCTCCTCTGAAGATGAACTGAACTGTTCTCACAAAAGCACTGCTGAGTACATAATGAGGTACTGTGGCCAGGCGTTAATGTCTTTCTCCATATACCCAGACAACAGATCCAGAACACAGGGAGCGGATGCAGAGGTTCAACATCTGTAAGAGCTCTCTGGAACTGGACAGATCATCTGAATTCTGACTGCTGTATAGTGGTGGCTCTGCAGCGAGTGCTGATGAGCAGCAGAAGGACATCACTGTGAAGTGGTGTCCTGTGAACTGTGAAGTGGACTAGGAATATCATTGTGCAAAGAAGTCTGAGGCATCTGGATTTGGTTACATCATCAATGTCATCATACAAACCCAGAAACTGCTAGGGTATCATGAGAAGTTGCTATAGGTTGGCACAGATAGAGGGGATCTTCTATACCATAAACAGGTCATAATTAACTGAGCTAAAATACCTAGGCTGCCCTTGCTCAATTCTTTATCTGTAAGCTGGCAGTCTGGGTTTACCCTTTAGGTTATTATCTTCCTTTTTTTTTATAATAGAGAGATATATTTCTTTAAACACAGAGACATGTGAACATGGAAACTACAAAACAAAAAAATTGGTTAAAATGATTGCTTTCCAAAATTAACAACTCTTCTCTTCAACAGACATCATAAAGGAAACAAAAGAGCAAGTAACAGAGATGCAGAACCCATATTATTAATGATAAAGAATTTTTATAATTCAATGACACGAAGGCAAACTATACAAAAGGGCAAAATAACTGATAAAAAATTTTCAAAAGAAAATATCCAAATGGTAGAAAGCTCGCAAAAAGTTGAACTATAGCATCAACCAGTCAGAGAAATACATTTTAAAATCATAGTGAAAGATCACTACACACCCAATTGGATGCTGCCAGTTAATAGACTGATAATTCGAGGTATCAGCCAGATTGCAGTGAAACTGGTAAGGTACTAAGGAGGCCACAAAATTGAACAACTACTTCACAGGAGTATTTGGTAATCATTTTTAAAAATAATGTTAACGTTAAATATAAGTACCCTGTAACATAGCCCTTAGCTGCTGAAAGAAATGCAAAGATATATTCACAGAAAGATTGTACATGAATATTAGAGAAAATGCCTATGCTGTGGGATAACCTTTTTGTACACTGTGAAGATGTGTCCTTGTCAAGGCACCTTCTGATTGGTTTAATAAAGAGCTGAATGGCCAATAGCTATGCAGAAGAGACTACGCGGGACTTCCAGGGAGAGAGAGGAACTGGAGATAAATCTAGGCATGTGGGAGAAGCCAGCTAAATGCAGAGCAAGTTGGACACACAGAATGGGACAGAGGTTAAAGCCACATGGTAGAACATAGGTTAATAGAAAAAGGTTAATTTAAGCTTTAAGAGCTAGTTGGGAACAGGCCTAAACTAAAAGCCAAGCTTTCATAATTAATAATAAGTCTCCATTGTCATTATTTGGGGGCTGGTGGTCCTGACGAGGAAGTACTACTACACACCTATTGATAGGAAATAGATAAAAATGCAGTGTGTACTCAAAATGAAACAATGTTCAGTAATAGAAATAATAGCCAACAATACTGATGTGCCTGAAGACCACTAGAGTAAGTGAAAGAAGTTGGANGCAGAGTGTGACAGTGATGTCACTTACATAAACCTCAAATCACAATACAGTGAAAAAAGGTATNAGTGAAAGGCTGGGCCTTGGGGAAAAGGACGGACTGCAAGAAGGAAAAAAAGGTGAAAAGACAGACTTGCCTCCTCTCCTCCATCATCTTCCCTACTGCCGTTTCAGTCGACTGGAGTGAACTATCACCTGAAAACGTTACACGAACAATTCCAGAAATAACCAGTCAGGGACTAATGAGATGGTTCAGTGCGTTAGGCACCTGCCATGGAGCCTGACACTCTGAGGTCAATCCCCGGAACTATATGATGGAATGAGGGGACCAACTCCCACAAGTTACTGTTTCACCTCCACATGCGTGCCATGGCAGTACACATGTGCACAAACGTGCCTGAGTGTGTACACACACACACACACACACACACACACACACACACACGGAGGGGGAATAGATAAATGAAATGTAACAAAGAATTGAATTTTAAAGATCCATTTAAGCTTTGAATTGTATACCATTTTGAGTAGTGTGACACCATCTCCCACTGCCCCACTCTGCTTCGGATTATACCTTCTTTCAGTGTATCCAAGCTGTATATATTGCCTAGTCATGTAGTAGTGACATTCATTAGCAAACCAACCGTTATAGTATCATGATGCGTATGTTCAAATACCATTCTTTTCCCTAACAATGGCCTCCGTGTGTGTGTGTGGGGGGGTGCTCTGTGTGTTGATTGTGACTGTGGGAGCATAAAACTGTCAAAACTCATCCAATTAAATAGATTCATTTAATTGTATAAAATTATTGCTCAATAAAGCTGATGAGGGGAAAAAAAGATACCAGCAAATTAGCAGGACTATAATTGATGCCTTTCGTCCCTATCTCCCTACTTCATCCTGCCAAGTGAACTAGCTTTCTTTTCCAAGAGAAGTAGGAGGAAAGGGAGTGGATAGGAGAAAGAAAATCCATCCATTCAGTAAATAGCTGCAGAGTATCAATTTATTCGCCATCCCAGTAACACCAAGTGTTCAGGTTTACAGATAAGAAAATGAAAAGTTTGGCGCCGTGAGGTTATTTACCTAGGTTTCGCTGAGTAACAATAAAGCTCAATTCACAGCCACTGACTAGATGGAGGTCTTCACAGATGTGCACAGCAAAAACTTCCTCAAGTACGATTACAGCAGGCTACACACACAAGGAGAAACAAAGGCAGAGAAAGCCAGGAGAACTAGGCATGATCAATCAAATGAAATATAAGGAAAATAGATGTTTCCACTCATGCTAGAGGGTCTCTTGCAAAGCATTTTGACTTCATACATTTCACATGATTTAATTCAATAGTCAAGTGTAAAGATGATGGGCACAAAGTCCAGGGTCACTGAGTCAGGTCCTAACCTCAGTGCTGTGACTGATAGGCTCCTCTTACCTTAGTTTCCTCAACTGCTACATAGAGATGATAACTTCATCTACTACAGAAGGGTTTTGTGATTAAAATGATAAACAGTGGCCTGAAGCCTTTAACACAGCGTTGAAGCCTAACAAGCCCTCCGTATACATCAGCCTCTTCCTTCTCCTGTAAACTCTGCTTGCTATGTGCAGGAAGTGTAGAGCTGCGTGCACAACAAAAGCAAGAAGAAGGCAGTTTCTGAGGAGGTGGTTTATTTAGATGAGGCCTCCCTCCCTCCCTCTCCCTCCCATTCTCTCCCTTACAACCTATTACAGTTTTAATGGTTTTGGATTAAAAATGTATAATGGATACAGATGGCAAGTAAACACATGAGAAGATGTTCTTCATCATATGTCATCAGCAAAATGAAAATGAAAACAACCATGAGATTCTACTACATACAGATTTAGAACAGTCAAAACTCAGAACACTGACAACACCCTTCATGGTTTGAGGTGGGTGGAAGCAACAGGAACCACCTTCACTGTGGTGTAATGCAATGAGGAGAGAACCTAACGAAGACATTTTCCCATTTTTCATTTTCTTTTTTTTAAATTACATTTACTTATTTGTTTGTTTGTTTATTATGTCCCTCTATGTTCATGTCTACAGTGCATGTGTGGAGGTCAAAGAACAACTCTCTCCTTTCGCTACAGGGGATCCAGATTGTACCGAGGTCATCAGCCTTCTTTTGTTGACTGAGTTATCTTGCTAGCCCTTAGCAATCTCTTAAATATTCAGTATCCTTTTACCACATGACAGACTAGTNTTATCTGGTGATACTTATCTAAATTGGGTTGAAAGTTAATTTCTACCCAGAATCTTGCAGGTAAATATTTATAACAGTATTATCCCTGATTGCCCAAACNTGAACACAATCAAGATGTCCTTAGGTAANTGAATGGATAAACAGCTATAGGACATCGAGACAAGGTAACTGTAATAAGCACTGAGAAGAAATGAGCTATGTATGACATCACGAAAAGACAGAAACATTAGATGCATGGTGCTAAGCAAAAGAAGCCAGTCTGAAAAGTAACATGNTANGTGAAAAGACAACTGAACTGTGGAGACAGTGACAAGACCTGAGGGTGCAGGGACTATGAAGGAAAAGAAAACTGAACAGGTTGGTCACAGGGGATGTTTAGGGCAGTGAGACCACTCCATACAACACAATCACAACTGATGTCTGCCAATCAATATCTAGCTTTCCCAACCCACAGAATATTCAGGACCAAGAATAAATCCTAAGGTACAATAGACACTGAATGACAGGAATGCAGTGACATGGCTTTGCTGACTGTAACAAATATGGTGCTCAATGGAGAGGACCATGGGAGAGGCTAGACACATATAGGGCAGGAGCATAGCTATATACCCTCTATCAACCTTGCTGTGAGCCTAAAATCCCTCCAATAAAACTGTCTTTTAAAAAACACATATGATAGAAACTATGATGGATGGAAGCCAGACCCAGTCAGGAACNTCAAGTAATTCATTACCTCATGAACTAATAAATGATTCATTTATCTTTGGTGAAGTGAATTTCCCCTGCCCTTTCTCTTCTCAGGGAAATAAAATGTTTATACTTTCTCAGCCATTTGGAAGATTCCCTTCAGAAAGCCAGAATGAAGAAACTTGGGGATGGCATATGATAACAAAATATAACAGCTAGTATGGTAAGAGAANACACCAAAACCTGTACATTCTACAGCCTTAGCTCAGGAATCATAGAATAGTAGTCCTTATTATTAAGGAAATAATAAAAACGATAGAAAAATTTCAAAATTGCATGAATATCTTTTATGTGTAATAAAAATAATGTATAGATAATGTTTCCCACAATTAATAAAGTTGTCTA
Source organism: Neotoma lepida (assembly GCA_001675575.1). NCBI lineage: Eukaryota > Metazoa > Chordata > Mammalia > Rodentia > Cricetidae > Neotoma > Neotoma lepida. Next base: position 59,140 of record LZPO01108402.1, on the reverse strand, counting down.
TTTACCTACCCAGATCCTCATCACTAATGAGCTCCAAATTCACCAGTGGGAAAGCAAGTGAAAACGGCTTGGGATCTTTTGTGTGTGACGTTTTCGCCAAGTCTGGTGGCACACATTTCTCAGGTTTTCAATGCCAGCAGGATCAGACATAATAAAACACATGCACTTAGGTAAAAATAAAGTATTAATAAAANTTAAGTGACTATAAATATACTAGTAGATGCACCTCAGCTGTTGGAAGAAATAGTATCAGACTTGGGGCTGAAGTATAGAGCTAAGGAAAAGAAAACATTCCTNTCACTTAAAAAAGCCATAAACTCTTTTGAAAAGCTTCAAGTAAAAGGCAAATAAGATACAATTATTTGTGGCATAATAATATTTCATTTTCTGTAACTCAATTAGGAGAACTAATGAAGAAGGAATGTGTTGCACGCTTNCAGGAGCCTGTTTAAGCTGGTAAGAGCCTAATTACGANCAATATTTGTTAAGCAAAATCCATTTATGTTGGAACAGAAGGCATTTAAACATTAATATGAAAATTAAAAAAGAAGACAGAGTACAAGCCACTTACGTTACCATCTCAGAATTTGACAGTTTTAACAAACAGAACTACTCCAGAGATCACCAAATTCATTGCTTTAAATTCCAAGAGATGTCCCTTTCAACTGTGTAGTATTTGACAAGATCTGTCGAACAGAAGTGTCCTATTTGGAACCAGTGATTGAAGAGTTCTACAGTTTCATGAGTGAACACTTCACAAAGTTTTACTTCCTCCTAATCATATCTTAACTACCATTTTTGCTGAATGATAAAAATGGCATGGCATTGCCTANATAGCAGAAAAACTTTCTTGATCATTTCNAAATTAACAAAATCAGAGGAGGAAAAAGTAAAGAGACCGATTGGCTCTTGTTTCATTTGTAATAATTCTACGGATCCTCACTGATGAGTCAGTTGGGAGACATGGTAATGTCTCCTTCAGGCATCACACTTTGGATGATGTTTTCACNGTAGTTTTCTCCCCATTGTAGAATGAGGGTTAGACCTGCACTGAGATACAATCACTCAGCTCCCACCACCCTAGACATGAGACCCATGCATTGTCCTTTTATTTTGCTAAACCAGACAAGCGACATCCAGGAAAGTCGCTCTAAGTGCTGCTGAAAGGCCANCCTGCCCGGTGGGCTTTAGTCGGTGCCTGCTGGGCACCCATTCCTTCTTNGTTCCTNCCTGAATCTTGACTCCATGGAGGTGCTCACCTTCATTATAAATAAACATCTTAAANGACTTCACACTCTTCAGAGATGGAAATAACTGACAAAACACAGGGGTGGGATGCTGGGAACCACAAGCATCTCAGAACATACATATTAACTGAANATATGTGTGGATATATGCTTTTGAGACCAAATGTGTGTGAGGCGATTCACATCAACTCCAATAAGCTGGTAAAAATATTTAGTAAAACATCCACAATCAAACAAAAATCCAGAAACTGTGGTTTCAAATGGACACTTGTATTCATTTGCCACGGAATGAGAGTGGACTTGGCCGAGGGGCCCTATCACACAGCAGTGTTCTGCCTGAGCAAGAGGAAATGCTAAACGTTTAATTTCCATTTTTCTTTNTGGAGGGAAAAATAGGCCATACCATTAGAATCTAAAACTCTGAATGAGGAAAGGGGGTTGACGTCTTAATGAACTCTCTTCATTGGCTGACGTTTCCTTAGACTCTTGGCAGCCCGAAGCCAGAACTCTTCTTAGTTTCCCAGGGTAACTCAAAGGTGCCGTGATAGTTTAGTGGGGTGCTTTTCATCAGGCGGGAGCAGCAGGCACGGTGCTCACACTGCTTACATGGGGTCCAACATGCTGACGGGGTAACCTGAAGATATCCCCTCTCACTGTGCCTAAGTGGAAAGAGCCAGCCGAAGNGTACTTCCCTGACACATGCAGAGGTGGATCTCTGACTCAAAAGCCCTTTCACTCAACTGTGGGAAAATGATCCGACTTCCCCACAAGAAAGCATACTCAGCTGGAGCAGATGGAAGGCATGCTGAATTTAGGGAACCTTGCCAAGAGATGAACAGGTTCTAAATACTAATTTTAAACATGCTTTAACACTGTAAGAGGAAACAGATTGCTCACATGAGAGAGTGGACCTGAAANGCAATGTATCTGCTTTGAAGTAAGCATAATTTATATAACTGCATAAGCTATTCACCAAGCCAATCAACTAATATGGGAACATGGTGGCTGTTTCTCAAGGACAAAAATATCTGCATATAGAAATATTTTATGTCTGAAATGAATGCTATTTTGTTTTTCAGAGATAAATCTTCCCAGTGAAAGGATGACCTCTTTGAACACCCAGCTCCTATATCTAAGCATCACTATGGCCTTTAAAATGCTTAACCAATTTCAAGTGTCCAGTGACATTTCACCAAGTACTGGCTGAATGAATGAAAGTATGTTGATGGGAAAAAAGTTTTCCAGGTAAATTAATTTTGTAAGCAACAAACAGTCAATAAGTAAATGCCTCAAAATAACTCAGGTGGAGGAGTCCAAGCAACTAAGCTGGAAAACTTAAAGGAGAACATGTGGTTGTTCCCATCCCGTAATTACTACTCCTTCTGTGTTCTTAACCCCTGAGGTACTACTGCAGGGGACTGTGGCAGAGAAATACAAACCACAGCTACTTTCTGTGATTTGTCCAGATGGTTTATGAGACTCAACATATGGCCAAAATCATGGCCATAATTCATTACATTGAAGGAATACCAAGCAAGGTCGGCAACAGAGGAGCATCAGGAGCAAAGACTTGGAGAAATCAAGTGTCCCCTTCCAGTGATGTCACCCTGAGAACTGTAACTCCTGCAGGAAATGCTGCCAGTCAGTGAAGCTAGCTGCAGATGGACCCAGAGATTTTCCTGAAGGTTAGTCCCCTGCATCCCCTGTCTAATTTTAGGTTCCCCGAAGGACAATGGCTGTTCAGTATAAACATGCTGTTTATACCATCAGTGTAGCCACAGTGGGCCATTCTTGTCACACACTGGGGGAAAGGCTACTGAATTTGAAGTTGCTGACCAGAGACCAGCCTTGCAAACAGCCCTATTCAACGACGATTTACCTTTGCTGTGTTAATCCATTTCTGCAACATGATGATGCCAGAAGTAACTATGGCTCATCTGTCCCAGTCAGGTGGCATTAATTTTGTTCTCACTGTCCTTCGATACTCTATTTTTTGTTTTGTTTTGAGACAGGGTCCTACTATGTAGTCCTGGCTCTCCTGAAACATTCTGTGTAGACCAGGTTGGCCCGGAACTCACAGAGATCTGCCATCGTGAGTGCTGGGGTTAAGTCTCTGCCATNCTACTTGATGTCTATGGTAGCTCCTCTCTGGGCTCAGTCCTCCAGGGGCTCTGCCCTTGCTGGAGACTGCAAAGGCTTTCCCTGACCCTGCGTCTCCTGAACAGGACTCATAACAACTGATCCACCAGAAAAGGCTTGTCTTCTTAGCTAATTTCTCACAGTTTGTCACAGTGAGCTTTCTGCTCCAAACTGGCCTGCTTTGAGCAGTTCTCAGAAGGCCATACTTTCTCGCCATAAAACATGACTTCTTGATCCAGAATGCTTTTCTGCTGTTGTCTGGATGAAGAAGTGTGTATCCTTTAGAACTTGGGTGACCCATGCTGAGAACACCCCCAGAAGTTCCCCTTCCTGAGTCTAGAGCAGATTTCATAATGCCCTGTACTTACTCCTCTCCAGAGAATTTATCAGATTGCAATTTCCCAGTCTATGTTATTGAATTACNCCCATCCTAACTGCGTTCCATCACTCATAATTAATATTAATAATAATTATCATATTATTATTAAATCATGTTTTNAGCTAATATACATCACAATGGACTCCATTATGACATCCTCATACATGTATTTCACTCATATTTACCCTTCTATTATCCTCCCTACCCCTCCCTCCATTTTCCTGATGGTCACCCCCTCTCGTACTGCCCCTGGGTTTTGCACGCAATATATGTGTATATGTGTTTATGTGTGTGTGCTCCACACATGAGAGAAATCATGTAAAATGTGTTTCTTTTCCCCTGTTACCCTTTGTCTCAGTTAGGGTTTCAGTTNCTGTGGTAAAACACCATGAGCAACCCAACTTACAGAAGGAAGAGTTTATTTGGGGCTTAGTTCCAGAGGGATAAGAGTTTATGGCCATCACAGTAGGGAAGCTGGAAGCAAGCAGGCATGGTGGCAAGAATAGCTGAGAGTCACATCTCAAATCACAAACANCAAGCAGAAAGGGCGCTCCAAACAGTGTGAGTCTTTGGAGACCCCAAAGCCAGTCCTCAGTGGTATTTCCTCCATTAAGACCACATCTCCTAATCCTCTCCCAAACAGCCATCAACAGGAGACCAAGTATTCAAAGACCTGAGACTTAAGGGGGACATCCCATTCAAACAACCACACACTTTCTTATTCCCACCTCCCTCTCCACACCTCCCTGCCCTTCACAGCCCCCTTCTACTTTTATGTCAAATATGTGCACTTTAAAAAAAATCTAGTTCTACATATGAGAAGAAATATGTAATATCTGCCAGTCTGCTTATTTTGCTTAACATGGTAATTCCTGATTCCAGGCATTTTTCTGAAAATGATACAATTTCACTCTTCATTACAGCTGAATGAAANTGTGCTGAACATACACCAGTTCCTCTATCCATTCATCCGCTGGTGAACATTTTGCTTACTTTTTATATCTTGGCTATTGTGAATAGCGTAGCAATAAACACAGATGTGCAAGTATCTCTGTGCTATGCTGACTTAGATTCGTTGTGGTACCTACTCAGGAGTGATATAGCTTTATCTCATGGTAATTCTATTTTTAGTTTTTTAAAGGAACCTTCGTACTGATTTCCACAGCAGTTACACTAGTCTGACAGTATTTTCCCAGACCTTGATTCAGTGTCCACAATGTCTAGTACAATAACCAACAAACTACCAGATTCAAAGAATATTATTGATTTGAAGAACATCACATTTTTATCACGGTTCTGTCAGCTCTATCCTGCAGCCTAGGATGGAAAACTAAAAAGGTAGACAGCGCTGGCCCTGACACTGGGAGTGACACATTGTTTCTGTCATCCTCTTTGGATTGTCTTTGTATGANAACTAACAAGCAACTGTGTGGTGCTCTCTCATGACCTTGTAGTCATGGCCTNTACTGTGTACACTAGCCCAACGTCTAATCTCAACTTGCTTTCACTGAACTCTGAGCCTCCCATGCTGATCACTCTGCCATTCTCTTGTTTTTTTCAAAGCTTAGATTCCATCTAGTCCAAGGCAGAATATATATTAAAGAAAATATGTATATAATCTCAGAGACATAAAAACATTACAGCATACACACACACACACACACACACACACACACACACACACACACACACACACGAATGTTTCCTGATATCTGGTCCTAGCTGAATCCAAAGTATCGCAGCTTAAGAAAAGGAAGTATTTTCTCCCTGGCTATTCAGCTCAGCTCCCTGCTTTGAAGTCAGCCGGAATAACGGAGCACACATCTGAGCCCACACTCTCTCCACAGCAGTGAAGGACAAGGCTCAAAGAAGGGAGTCCACATAGGACCTTGCTTTACTCACACTGCTAGCATAAAGCAAATGACTCGGAGTTCAAACTTAGATCACTATCTAAAGAAACAGCACAGCAAATCACTAAAGACATCCGGGAGCTTTTACCGTGCTCTGNTGGTACCCCAGCTTTGGATGCCAAGGCAGTTGTAATCGTAACCCTTTTGGGTTCTGCTGTGTGTAAAACACAGTCTCCATTTGTTCCAGTGCCTCTGAATGAAGGTCTGTGGCCAACCAGCCAGAAAGACCAAACTGACATTAAATACTGAAACACTGTTATCACCAAGTTTATGGGAGAAACTATTAGCACTTCAGGTGTAAGGACATTCAAGAAGTCCCGTGAATTCTTCCCACCACCCTCCCTGAGAGCCCCTGGAGAAACCCGCTACTTCCCCAGGTTAGTGTATTCTCTGTGATTAAAACAAAGTCCTTGCTATTTTCTTCTCTCTCTCTCTCCCCTCTCTCTAAGATAGCACGGCTAGCACCATACACACATATGCACATGTACATACCAAAATATCTATTACTAACCTGAGACTTNTTGTTTCTTCTTAAACGCTATTGGGAGCACAAAGATCCCTGAGTTCACAGACAGCACCAAGGAAACCAGAGACGTTAAACACTTAGGGTTGTCTTTTCAATGAAAAAGATGTATATAACCTCTTTTCTGGGGAGAAGGCTAGGAATGGAGGTGGCTAATAGCCTAGATAAGCCCTGCTCTATCTGACCAAGACCACACCAGGTCCTCCCCNCAGCCCTTAAGATAACACATGTAGCCTATCTCTAGAACCCATCTTCATAGAAGTGGCGTGAACTTTGAGAAGTGTTTTCATGTAATTATGCTTCTTTGTGCACACAGGATTGTGTTANGCCAGGAAACTTTCCTCCCAAATTGTACTATACTTAAATGAGCCTAAAAATAAACTGCCAGGTGTCAGTTTGAANCAACACAGGCTACCGAGTCATGTTGAACTGGATTTCTTCCTGGCCTCATGCGGATGATAACTCTGACAACCCTGGTGGTCGCAGACACCACCACATAACCCGAGTTTGTATTTAAAGTTTTCTCCTTTATGTCTACAGCAGGAAATAGCTGTCATCACTTTGCTTTTTTGAGTTTAGTTTAAAAGCCCTCAGCATATAAAGTACTATATTTAATATGGGATGTGGTGGTCAATCTTCAGCATTCCTTAACTGGATTAAGGATAAATTGGGGCGTGGTGAAACACACCTCTGGGGATGAGGCTGTGAGGGNATGTAGAAAAGATTGGCTGAGGAGAAAAGAGGAATCCNTGAGATGAGAGATNCATCTCANAGGCTGGGGGCCCAGATGGAATGAAAGAGGAAAAGGAGAAGGCCACCAGCGTGCCATCATCCTATCCTCTCTGCCTTCTGGTCACAAGGAGATTAACTGCATTGATATATCACCCCAGCCCAAATTACAACACCCTGAATCCCCAAACTGTGAACCAAAACAAGGAATTCCTCAGTGACATTGCCTGTGTCAGGTGACTTGGTCACAAAAGCAATCTGGATTGCTGAATGAACATTCCTATGAACANGTGATACATGGAGCTTCTAAAGACAAGTCAGTTCATTTATCTCAAGGACAGTCATTCAAACTGCACTATCAAGGGCAGGGTTTGTAGTCTCCAGCATTACAACTACGAATATTTT
>LZPO01108402.1:0-17097 GCA_001675575.1 Neotoma lepida | reverse complement strand
AATCCATTTGAGGCATGAAGTGAGTTCAAGGGAAAACAAGATTGATATCTGACACACTGATTCTTAAGTTTAAGGTCAGATTTTACTAGAAGAAAAAAAAACACAATATGCTATAAGAATCTGAAAGCTTAAAAAAAAAAATCTCCCTTTGCCACTGAAATCTTTCCATGGACAAGAAGATCTAACAGCCTGCTGCTTCTAGAAAAGCCATGAACTTGCATTTAGAAATCTGGGTTCCATCAACATCACACAATGGTGCTCATCAAAGGACCCAGCTCTTCCTTCCCACCAGCCATTGATTAGAAATCGTCTGATCTCCAAGTTGGTTTCACTAAAATTAATTCTTCCTGGAACAGCCTTTCTGTGGAGAAGAGCCTACCTTACTGCTCTGCAGGGATGCAGAGTAGGAAGCAGGCCTGGGCCAAGACTCAAGAGTGAGTGCCACCCCTGCAGCCTGCATCACATGCCACAGCGAGGCAGAGATGAATCAAAACAATTAGAGGAGATGCTGGTTCAAAAGCTGACCCTTCAGGTTCAGACACCACAGCTAATGCCTCTTTATCCAAGCCGCTTCTCATCCAGCATCAGGCACCTACTCACCACAGACCAACTCATACGCAGCAGACCCTGGTGACAACAAGTGAACAGAACTCTGAATCACAGACCACTGCCTGAGCGAGGGTCACAGGTCTAGGACGAAATCAAGCTGTGCCTTTCTTTGCCCATTCTCTAAGGAGATGTGTGGTCTGGGACGAGTCAGTCAGCCTTTAGGGGCTCAGATTTTTGGTCTGCAAAGTCAGCATCAACCATATGATCTCCNAAGGGCCTCCTAATTCTAAAGTATAATTCCATGGAAGGGCTCCCAGTTAGGAAAATTAGGGGAAGGCGGGATGTTAGGTATTTCTTAAAAACAACCTAAAGAGTAAGCCCTCCATTATGGCATTTCTATTTCACTGTNCATGAGGTTAGTGAGGAAGAGAAATAAATGCAGAACATATAAGAAACGGCAGCCTAGACTCATCAATGGTCCCGATCTAAGTGTAATGTCTGAGTACGGTGTGGTGTCTACACAGCAGAAGCATGGCTCAGGCTTTCGAGCATCCTTAGCTGTTCGGTGAGAAGTTTCATAGCAAAAGAAGGAAACGTACCAGCTTGTGTGTTTCTTAGCTAAGGGGAAAGAGCTCATTCACCACATGATTTCCAAGAGAGCCTAGCCACAGTAACCAGCTTGACCCGTGCTGACCCAACCTAAGGTCTCAGAAAATCTAATGTCCTTTTACGTTGATTCAGAAACAAATGTCTCTCTGGCCAAGCTGAACAAGTAGTGGTCCTTTCTACACTATACAACCAAGAAATGTCTCTGGTGACAGGCATGAGTGCACCCTGAGCCATCTACTACGCTTAACTACTAATTCNTTACCCAAGTAACTTTGTTCAGAAAGTTTCCTCCAGGCATGTGAACTGTGGTTCCTTTGTATCTGCTCTTCCATGATGGAAGGACTGTTCACCATTGTGGTAGCGTCTTCATGTGGCTATGACTGAACTGCATGAACGATCCTCCTGGGCTCCTCTGGACATGGTACCTACAACTCACCAGAATGACAGACAACCTCTTGACCCCAAGGTTACATCCCAAGGCATTTTGCCATTTCTGCAATCCCACAGTCACAGCCAATTGTGTGGACCAAGCAAGGGATGGGGACTAGAAGGGAGGTGGGATTCATTTCCTACACTACTGTCTCACATGGCATGGTCAACAGGCATGGTAAAAAGTCTGTCTNCTTTAACACAAATGCCTTGTCTATGATTGATGCTAAGAGCTGTTTATTAGGCAGGTATAAATTCACAGCTACAAAAGAATCACTCTGGGAGGAATATTATTTGCTTTACATCGTTCTTAACCTTGGACAGGGCTTTGTTGATTCCCATGAGGAATATTTACCTTAGAGAGACTACGTTGCATACACCTCACATACACACAACTGNTCAGTTCACTTCAGGGGTGACAGGGGTGACACTCACTCTTGAGTGTTTGTCAAGTGCCGCCATGCTAGAAAGAGTAATATGAAAATACATGGTGTGCTCTGATCCTCAAAGCCTTCTCACTGTTGGGACATTTAACTCACAGAATGATCAATTTAATTTTCATCAGTTAAAACAGTATTGTGTACCCTGAGTATCCTGAAATCAATACTTCCGAAAGGATTCTTTCAAAGGAAAGATAAAACAAGAGAAGAGGTAACTCTGCTCTCCCAGAGTTGCTGAAGACAACTTGCTTCTGGCCNAGGAGTTTCGCTGGCCGAGGTGGAAAGACAAACCCAAAACACAGGATCTGTCAATTCCAGTAGAAATTTTAAAATAGCCAGTTGTTTTGGTAAGCTGTTTGTTTTGGTAAGCTGCCATTGAAAGACTATATTTTCATTTTATTTCATTTAAGTGCTATATTTCCATTTTATTTCATTAAAATGGTGTGCTTCCATTTTATTTGCTTTTGTCCAAGTCAATTTTTCATGATTTTCTCCTATGTTAGGGTAATAGGTACGGCTTAAGAAAAGCCTCCTGGTACGGCACAGGTCAATACACAGAATTGTCACCAGGAAAGGAATCANAGCTATGCAGATCCATTTTAGTTTTCTTCCTTCACGTGCTTTATGACACCACTGTTCACATGATAAATTCTGTGTACTTTGAAATCCCAAGCTTAGAGAATATTTTACTTGGTTTTGGTAGAACAATGCTGAACAAAGAAAGTATAGATAAGTGAATACTAATATACTTCTAAAAATAAACTTGAGAAAGAAACTTCCAGTGAATGTGACCTTAGAGAGAACAGTGATGCATTTTTATGGGGGCGGGAATCAGTTTTTTGAAACACATGTAGAAAAACAGTTGAAAACCAAACTTTGTAGAGACGTTTTGTAAAAGAAAAACAAACAAACCCATAGAATTAATATAATAGAAAGAATCCTATTTTTCCACTATGATTGCCACCAAGGGGAAACATAACTTAGGGATCTAGAATTGCGATTCTTTTCCACTTGTCATACAAAATGAAGATACACCATGCGAATGACCAGCATGTTACTAAGAGGTGGCGGGAACGAAATAACCGAGGGTTCCTTAGAGACAAAGTCCGTCTCAGGAGACACTTGCCAGGCTTTCCTGTTGTGTTCATCAGTAATTTGCTGTTAGATAAAAGACAGAGCCTGGGTTCACCAAGAAGCGGAAGCACAGAGAGGAAAACAGGAGAGCGGTGTGCATCTGTCCCTCTACTCTGGTTGAAAGGACGNAAAGAAAGAGAGAGAACATCTTTGACTACTTTAAGCCTTCAAATAGGGAGTCCATACTTTTTGTTTGGTTTGGTTCAGGACCTTTTGCTTCCTACAGGGAGGGCAGAGCTCAGAATCAAGCCTGAGGTCTCCCTCANCTGGGGCAAGCACTCAGTTACTGGCGCTTCATTCCATTCCACCTGACCCATGCTTCATTACACTATTTTAGAAACTTCTTGTATTTTTGGTTCTGTAGACAGTGAGCTTCCTAGGGCCAGGGATGTCTGCTTCCCACTCAGGTAGTTTTAACATAGTGGTGCCTGGAAATAGAGAGAAATCAAAAACATATCAACTTATAGCGTCATACTTGACTTTCTAAGGAAGANGTTATAGAGAACAATAAACATATTTGCTCAGAGATAACCACCCCAGGCTGGGGATGCAGCTCAGAAAGTTACACTGTTTGCCAAGCCTGAGGACTGGGATCAAAGGCATGTGCAACCATGTCTGTCTACAACTGCACCCTATCTGCTGAACAAGTTAAATAGAAAGATGGGAGACACAGAGATCTAAATCAAATTTTTAGAGATGAGCCACATGATCAAGGTGAAAGCTGTACTGGGCTTAATAGCAGGTATATTAGTTACTTTATATAGCAGGTGTCATGTTGCTGTGATAAAATATCCTGAGAAAAGCTAGCGAAGGGGAAAAGTAATACATTCTGGCTCACAGTTCCAGGGGACAGACTATCATGGTGGGAAAGTCAATGTGGCAGGGGCTTAGGGCACCTGGAAGTCAGAAAGCAGAGCAAGACAGATGTCAGCACTCTGCTTACTTTCCCTCTTCTGGCCTCTGCAGGCACCAAGCACACATGTGGTGCACAGACATACATGTGGGCAAAATACCCGGATAGATAAAATAATAAAATAGTTTTCTTAAAAAAAAAAAAAGACCACTACATTAATGCAGTCGAAGAGAACGGTGTCGTTGGGCAGAGGCATATCTCATGGGAAAGTTATCTCAAAACAGAGAGATCTGAAGGCACAGATAGACAGTAAGGGTGACTGGTTCTCTGTTTTGCTTTGTAAGAATACATGTTTCTACACATGTAGCACTGTTAGAAACAACACTGACCAAAAGAGGGAGGGGCTGAGGAGGGCTGGGGAGGGCTGTAGGCAGGAGGTGACAGGCGAGGTGACACTAAATGCTGTCAATAAGAACAAGCTAGAATCCCGTATCTTGAGCACATCATGACTGTCTCACATAAGCACGCACATTCATTTTCCACTAGGCCACCAGGCCATGCTATGCATCCTTTCCTTGGGACAATGACACTTCTCACTTTGGAAGCAGCACTGAGACCATTCATTTCATAGCTTACCTCTAAAATGGGGCTATACGGAAAAACATCAGCAGATTAAATTTGTCACAATTTAGAATGACACAGAGGAGAGGGTTCCTTGCTTCCTCACAGAGGAGCACCTGTAACTTGATTCCTTGAGTCACAGTGGAGCAAGGGTTACCTGCAGGTGCTACACACTGTTCTTTACCTTACATACAGAAGATACCAAAATTTCGCAGGGAAGCCCTAGGGTATGCAACCGTCCTGGGTCACAAATAAAGAGAGCTAGAATATTAATGAGAAGCCAGACAGAGTTCATACAAGCCAGCTCAGAGTATGAGCACGACATAAACCATCCTCTGCNGAAAAATAACATTACTTCAATTACATCACATTTTAAAGGTCAAGGGCATGCAACCACCCAATCAACCAGCTTAGACAGTTTCTAAGGGAGAGTGGGGTTCAAGCAATATTTTAAAAATAAAGCCAATGCCAAACCAAAATTAAGTCAAAAGGCATGAGTGTCCCTTTGTCTTGGCAAAAAATGAAATGGCTTTCCTTAGAGACCCTTTAACTCCAGCGGGCAAATGTGGAGCTCATGGGAGCACATGCTTTTCTACAGACACACAGAATGTCTAGTGAAAGCCAAGGCCCCTCAGGATGGTTCACCTGCAGTAAATAATCCATTGCATTTGACTGTCAGATCTANGAACATCAAAATCCCCAAGTGTTAATNCACTTGGCAACATCTGNGTGACCAGAAAAAAACTGACAGGAAGAAATCTGGATCATGTTACTTTAAACTCTTCTTTAATCACTTTAGGTTGGAAATATAAAGGGTACTAATTTCAGTTTTCATTTCCTATCTGTGTACACTGTACAAGAGCTTGTATGGGAAGGAAGCAAACAGGGAAGTGGGTTTTCTAATTGGTTTCTCTGCCGCCCTCTTCTGTTGAAAGAGGGCGTAGGAGGCAGGCTTACCCACATGTCAGAAACCTCCGAGCCAGGCTGAACAGAAGGTCCNACCCAGGCTGGCATCTCGGCTTCATAATCTCATTTCTCTAAAGGAGTTGTTCATTTTGTAACTGAAATGAGTTCGTGTGTGTTCTGAAATCTGATTCCCATGTCCGGCTGCACAAGGCAAAGCTCCACTCCACCCTGACACTGGAGAGGAAGGGGGGTGGGTGGCTGTAGCCATCACCATGTCCACTCAGGAGTGACAGTAATGAGAAACACTGTGAAGACTAACTGCTGNGCTAGGGCTGCACAGCAAAGCGCTGTCACGCATGTGTGAGGCCCTGGGTTCCATCCCAGGAGGCTGAGCTGGGGGGTGGAAGATTGATGGGAGGAGGGAAGGGGCCTTTTGCAGCCAGTAACTTCCTGTCTTTTTCCCACTAAGCATGAATATTTCATAAAAACAAGTCTTCATATAACCCCCAAACAATGGCATGGCATTGTTTCTCCTCACCAGTGAAATATGTGTGTTTTCTCTGCTAGGGCTTCTGTCTTCTAAGAAGCTATGAGCTATCCATTGCAATAGCAATATTGCTGGGCATCTGTCTCACTGCCATCACATGGAGCACAAACAGTACAAGTTCCCAGNTGATGAATACCAACAACTGTAACCCTGACAATCATTTTTCAAAGAAAAGGGATTGCTAGGGATGAAACTCAGTATGGACAGGTGTGTGGGGGTCACCCGCCCTGCCTCACAGTGACCACAGTGAATTGACCTCCAGCCATCACTACGCCCTCACAGGAGTGACATTGATGAGAAACAATAAGAAGAAAAACTGCTGGGATATAACTCAGAGAGACGAGCTTGCCTGGCACGTGTGAGGCACTAGGTCCATACAACTCAGAGAGGAGAGCTTGCCTAGCATGTGTGAGGCACTAGGTCCATACCCAGCACCAATAAAACAAAATAACAAAACAAAGGAACACTGGCTTCTGTTTCTGACTTCTTTACACCCCAGCCTCCAGCTAGACACATACTTATAACCTAAATTTGATGATGCTTCCCGGTGATACGCAATGCTGGTCACTCTTCCTCATTCTCCCTTCCTCCTTCACCTNATTTGCTAAATAGAAATGGTGCGTGAAGCTTGAGGGGAACTTAAAACACAAGGTAAGTACCCTCGATGGCTCTTTACCCTTTCTGGTTTCCGTCACAAAAAGAATAATGGCTATTGCTCCATGGAGCCCCAGGAGCCATGCAGGACCTCAGAGACAAAGCACACAAGCAAGTACAGCAAAGACAGCTCACCCTGGGGCTCTCTGAGAATCTGCCAACATTACCCACCACTCCCATCCCTGACCCCACTCCTGGTCCCATCGGTGCTGGAAAGCAAACTCAAAGACTTGCTGGCAAGGTCTCTACCTGAGCTGTGCCATAGCTCCTGGTACCCCAGGCTGACCTCCAAGTCAACATCTGCCCTCCTCAGCCTCTGGAGCGCTGGGGTCACAGGCATGACCACTATACCCTGCTCTCTCAGGACTTTTTAAATTTTGAGATTATAATCATTTCCCTCCTTCCCTTTCCTCCCTCCAAACCTTCCCGTTACCCCTCCTTTCTCNTTTTCAGATTCACAGCCTCTATTTTCATTAATTGTTGTTAATGTGTGAGCATACATGGGTGTATGTATGTGTGTGCATACATATATTTATGAATATGAATTCATAAATATCTAAGCACAACTTTCTCAGTCTGTATAATGTTACTTGTATGTTCTCAGGGCTTGATATTGGGTAATGAACTCTGTGCTCTTCCCTGGGGAAGTCTACTTCTTCCATTCTCTGAACCACAACAAATTCCATGGCACAGTAACCCTAAGTGTGGTTACCTTGGCAGTAACCAACATCTCTGATGGGACTTGAGAGCAACAAGAGGGTTAGGAGGTATGGCAGGGAGCATGGCAGCAGGCAGGCAGGCATGGCGCTGGAGCAAGAGCTAAGAGCTTACATCTTATCCACAAGTTGGAGGCAGAGAGGGCAAGACTGGGCCTGGCCTGGTGGGCTTTTGAAATTTCAAAGCCTACTCCCAGTGACACACCTTCTAATCTTCCAAGAAGGCCATACCTCCTAACCTTCCCCAACACAGTTCCAGCAGCTAGGGACCTAGCATTCAAATACATGAGCCTAAGGGGGCCATTCTCGTTCATACCACCATAAGATTTCCTTCTAAGTAACTTATTCTCTGTGAAAGGGACGGAAACACTCCTTTTCTTAATTACTGCTAGGTTCATGGCTAAGAACCTATTAGAAAAGACCAATTAACAAGAGAAAAAACATGCAAATTTACTTAATGTAAAATTTACATGATGTTGGAACCTCTGGAAATAAAGATCCAAAGACACAGGGGAGCAAGTACTTTTCCATTCGGGGTTGATGAAGAGTGGGGAGTCAGTCATATGAGAGTATGCCTGCACAGAGTGGGTAAGGCTCACTGATGATAAACTGAGGGGGATTTAACNAGGCCTTTTTGCTCAGACTCTTNCTAGCATCTCTCCATCTCCAAAGATAAAGATGCTTTTCTCCTGCAGGTGTAAGGAGGGTACCCCTGGAATGCAGGTTTATGATATGCTTCAGGGAAGAAGGGTGAGACACAGGCACTCTTCCTGCTTCTGCTTTTTGCTCAAATGCTAAGACCCCAGACCCCATCACTTATGATATTCCAAATGTTCATGGATCTGGTTCCACTGCCTGACGCTACTTCAAACCACCCACTACTGCCCTACTATTTTCCTAGACTGAGACTTGGACTCCAGGCCCCTCCCATGCATGGTCCTTGCAGCCCTGTCTTCCTCAGCCTTGCTTGCCTTTCTCTTCACCTTCCACAACAACCACTCACAGCTCTGCGCATGGGATCTTTTACCCAATTGTACATGTGCCCAGAGCCTGCAAAACAGTAGGCTCTGGGGTGTAAGGGGTATGTAGAGTTCCTCTCTACACCCTTTGTACTTGGCACACTTCCTGGCTCATAATGACCTTGGTTAGGTGGCCATTAATTTGATTTATAGATAATGCTTCACAGGCCAGCCAAGCTTTAATGTATTTTCCCCCCCTCCAATCCAACACATTCTTCCCACGTGCCCCCAGGACGGCCTATACATAACCAGTGAAGAATGCTCTAGGGTTGATTATTTACACATCGGCCTCTCCTGCTAGATTGTGAGGTCTAGAAGGGCAGGACCACCTATTATACAAGTCAGCACCTCCAGCTTGTGCAGCGTGCCTGACTTACAATACACGCTAAATAAATATTTACTNAGTGCTGACTCAAGTCAGCGAAATGAAGGATGGCTTTCGTTACCCTCTGGCTTATTACTTACTCACTGCTGCATTGATGCTACCAAAAGGAGGAAGAAAAGAGGAGAGGGGTAGAGCCTGACAATTAGAAAATAAGAGCTTTCAAGACAGAACAGTATGTTACGTTTGCAATCGCTGCTCCCTTTTATGGACTACTCTTTCAGTGTTTTTAAGACTAAACAGCAATCTTTTCTAGGACAATGTCCTAATACCTGATTTTTATTGTTCATGACTATTTTTNAATACACCTACTAAATGTGTCACAGCAAAGAACTATTTGGAAGTTAGC
The DNA here is from genome assembly GCA_001675575.1 of Neotoma lepida. Taxonomy (NCBI): domain Eukaryota; kingdom Metazoa; phylum Chordata; class Mammalia; order Rodentia; family Cricetidae; genus Neotoma; species Neotoma lepida. Next base: position 7,889 of record LZPO01108402.1, on the reverse strand, counting down.
TGATGTCTGCAAACTGAGTCTGTTCCTCCTTCATGTTTTTTGTACTGTTTTATTTGGGGATGGTTACTTTTTTTGGATTTTGAAATTCTTCCAATTTGGGCAAGGAAAGCTGCTTTTGTAATTGTTGCTCGTTTTAATTATACTCTGGAAAATGAAAGAAATTTAAACTCATCAAAATATGTCTGTCTATATAGATAGAAGTAGACTTCAGAGGCATGCTCTTTTTTTGGGGGGGGTCAATTGATTCATTTTTCAGATAAGTGACATTGTTGACGACTTTTCTATCATGTCCTGAAATCAAAGGAAACCAATGCCAGGTCTTTTTAATACAATGATAAAGGCTGGTTCTATCGTGCAGTAACCACAAAATGATTTTTGGAGGAAGCTGATCATCAAATGGGCAATCAATGATGCCATTTTGAGATGAAGAATGATACCTTGGAGTGTCACCCAGGACGGAAGCATCACATCACAACAAAGAGGGTTATTACTCAAGGACTGCAAGCCAAACAAAACACCACAAGCTAATTATAACTGCCCATGTTCAGAAGAAAACTCTTGCTAAGATACTAACTACCTCACCTACTTTTACAATAATGTATGTAACCTCTAGGCACTACAGTGGTGTTGAAAATATTTCCCTTTTCAAGGGGGAAAATTCCCTTTTATTCTCTCAAAGTTCAGAAATGATGTGTTGTAGAATGTGTGGGGAAGAAAGAAAAGCACAGAGAGGCAGGGGAGACTGAGTGAAAAGGAATACTCAATCTCTTGATCACACACGTGCAGGTCCATTCACAAGCCATGCACCAAAAATCCTAAAAATTACTNCCCTGCTGTCAAATGATAAACTGTAAGGGTCCACACGTCTGTCACACTTCAAAAGTGAGTCATGAAATATTGGTTCTGTTCCACGGTAGTGAANTAGCTCCAATCACCAAATTTTTTTTAATGTACTAACTGATTAAAGATTAAAGTCACATTCTGTCCTAAAGCATGTGTCTTGCATACGTCTTAGTTAAACAGTAACTCTAGGTGGTTATTGAGATCAGCCAACTTTAGGACACCACAAGACCTCAGTGACCAAATGCACAACAGAAGTGATGCAGTGACCAGGCTAGGCTCAGCTAACGTCCTGACTGAGGACGCAAAGCAAGCATGCCCCCTGCTGCCCAGTAGAGGCAGGAGACTGCACTTTTCGTCTTCGTTCTTGCCCTAATATTCCAGAGGAAGAAAAGGGAAATNACTTCAATCAACTACAGAGTTCAAAGCCACGAAATCTGAAATTCTGAATGAGAACACCTGTCAGATAATTGGAGCTGAATGTGTTCAAAACGCTCCACAATTCCAGAGAATTCCATGATGCCGGCGGTTGATGACCTAAACAGAAGAGCCATCTGATACAACAGCCTAAATCACTCTGCACTGTCCAATTATGCTTCCCGAATGCTGCCAGCCCTTGGATTGCATCTTTATATTCTGTTCCTAATAAAACTGAAGCTATTAAAACCAAATTAGGTGCTTGTATTATTTTATATAAAGTAATACACTGAATCCAAAAGCAAAATTAAACCATTACAAAGGAATGTTACCAAAATATCACAGTTTCTTTTTATTTTTTAGAAATGNGCAGTTTTATATTAGAACTACCAGAGTGACGGCTTGCACAGCCCCGAAGCACAAAGCCAGTTCTCCACCTGCTCCCATCAGCCTCTTCCTGTCGATGCTTCATGGGGGTCATCTGTCACCGCTGTCTCCAACTTGCCATTCTGTTCATCACATTTCTTTGTTAAGTTTCTCCACTCAAGATCGTTTTCAGAATAAACTCTTTTCTGNCGTTACACAGACTTGACCCTCANTGTTTACTGTACTGTGTGCATAACCAGCATAAATAAACACTTGAACACTGATGAATTATCCCATTACCAACTCCACGAGGCAACATCCAGCTTTTTAAAACATGATAAACAACCTCTTTCAATTGCACCTTAGCTTATCTCCTGGTCTCAATACCATCACTAACCAGCTAGTGATCTGGAACAAGTCACCTAACCTCCCCAAGGCTGTTCGCTCATTCAGTAAAAGAATTTTTGTCCATCGACATCTGAAAAAAAAGCACCATTCATCAAGAACAGTCTAGAGTTTTATGAGCTTAAAAGACAAGACTGTTTCAAGTGGACTAGTATCTCAAAGTCTTTGAAGGCAATTTTTTAAAATAGCATAAAACCTAAAACTACCAACCAATAAGAAGAAGGTGGGGAGTATAGCCAGTTTTGACACATGCATCAGTCAACTGTAAATACAAGGCTCTGTGGTGGATTGAAATGTAGGAGATCATGCCTTACAGATTTCAACCTACGGGGACACACACACACACACACACACACACACACACACGCACAAAATAGGATTAGGCAGGCAACCTAAGTGCTAGAAAGAGACGTGAAGGGCATCATTTAAGGTAGAGCTGGGGAGATGGCTCAGTTGGTAATGTGCTTGCCATGGATTTATGAGGATCTGAATTCAGATCTTCAACACCCATGTAAAAGCTAAGAGCAGTGGCTGCATCTGTNACCCGGGCGCTGCAGTAGAGGAGGAATAATGGAGCTGGCAGATTTCTAGAGCTTGTTGGCCAGCCAGTCTAGCTGAATCAGTGAGCTCTAGATTCACTGAGAGGCCCTGCCTCAAAACCAAGATGCCAGATTGTGATCAAAAAAAGATACTCAGTGTCAACCTCTGACCTCCAGATGCATTCAAAGGCACGTGCACTCATACCAGCACATACACAGACATGACAACACACACATACACATACACATGCACAGTGTAATAACTAGATATGAAGTCCCTGCTTCTAGAACATACCTTGTATTCACACACAGGTTGCTCCTGTCACCCCAGGACAGATAAAATCTGTCCATATTTTTTTTAATGAATTTCTGGCATGTCAATAATTGTGGGATGATTCTAGTTGGTGGAGATGTTGATGACATCATATTTAAACTCTTGAATANTTTCCCTTAGTATTCCATAAACTGAAGTAGTACTATTTTTCTCTCTTNAAAAAAAACTTGCATAAAGAAGACTATTAAAGTCACTACAATAAGACTGTCTTAGTTAGGGTTTCTATTGTTGTGATGAAACACCAGGACCAAAAAGCAAGTTGGGGACGAAAGGGTTTATTTGGCTTATACTTCAGCATTGCTGTTCATCACTGAAGGAAGTCAGAACAGGAACTCAAATAGAGCAGGATCCCAGAGGCAGGAGCTGATGCAGAGGCCATGGAGGGGTACAGTTTACTGGCTTGCTTCCCATGACTTACTCAGCCTGNTTTGTTATAGAACCCAGGACCAGCAGCCCAAGGATGGCACCATCTCCCATGGACTGGGCTCTCCACCATTGATCACTAAATAAGAAAATAGCTTACAGCTGGATCTCAAGGAGGCATTTCCTCAGTTGAGGCTCCTTCCTCTGATNACTCTAGCTTGTGTCAAGTTGACACACAAAACCATCCAATACAGGGACTTGCATCATTTTAATACCAGTGGAGAAAGTTGAAAAAGCTTTTGATTCTCCTCCACACTTAGCCCAGGCTCAGTGATAGCCACACATGAGGAAATGTGGTAACNGAAACACAGGCTTCTAATTAAGAAACCTGTGCTTTCTAGAAAGCAAGCCTTTCAGGGACTTCTTGATTCTCACAAACAGACTTCGGAAAAATAACATTATTTTAAAAATGAAGCTGTTCAATATTAAATATGTNACCTGTTAAAAATATAATGTTTTTTAAAAAAGACATTTGAGGACAGTGATTAATTGACCAGTTACGAGGAAAGACATGCTCTGATGGAATAGTAACATGTAATAAAAGGCATTTTAGTGAAACTAGAGTAATAAAAACAGCAACAGTAAGAACAACAGTGATGTCATATCAGAAGTGGTGACAGGGATTCAGAGCAATAAACATTGGTACATGTCAATACTATTTAGGTGACAACAGAGAAAATAGCCAATCNACCAGTAAAAAACAAATGNGCCAANAACCAAACCTGCCCTCACGGCAGTAGTAGTTAGTGGAANGACCCACTGTATCCAGTTCAGACCCAGTAGCCATTGAGGAAACTGGAAGAGCTGTCTGAAGGAAGGGACTGGGAACGACCAGCCATCTGGAAATCACTCCCGTATCCCCAGAAGTCATCAGGCAGATATCTGGAACTCTATCCAAGCATAATAGTTACAGAACTCCAAGGGCATCCCTTCTCCAAGGTGTGGTACCAGGCTGCATGAGTAACAGGGACTGTTGCATGGACAGAACCCCACATGGGTGCCAGTACTGCAGAAATTCTAACCAATGGTTAACACTGGGGTGGGGACACATGGCATTAGGGGTCATTTGAATGTTTTTAATCATCATGATGACATTTTGGCAGACCTGCTAAACAGGACAGTCTGGGATTAAAAAAAAAATTGCCCTACATTCATCAAGTCTTTCAAATGTTCTACCAGACTCTCTGGCCAATGTGTGTGTGAGGGACTCTATTTACAATCTCAGAACCTACAGTCTTCCCATTTTAATTAGTGTACTTCTTGCGTAGTTTTATATAGTGATCTTTTTAAAGAATGCAATTTTCTTAATTGCAAACTGAGGAAAAGATATATTTTGCATGGTATGGATGTATGTGGAGAGTTGTTTGCCATGATGGAAAGATGTGTCCACAATTCTCTCAGTGTTTAAGCTACCATCAAAAGACACCTATATAACCTGNATGTGTAGATGCTGCATCTATGGCCACTCGGTGCATTTATGTGTATATTTATTTAGCACTTACNTCAAAGTTTCAAATCTCAATAGAAACTTTTGCAACACANATTTACTTCCCATTAATCCAAACCTGTTCATTGTAAGACAATCCAAACACCTGAGGGACTTCACACTGTATACTGTGGAATGCTCACAATCAAACTTCCATACAATGAAATACTTTAAAATATTTTGTCCTTCATGTTACAGTTATGGCTTATCTCATCTTTTTAAACAGTGTATAGAATTGTGTTATCTATTACATTTCATTTCAGAAATTAAAGAGGCAGGCAAGAGTGGATTATGAAGAAGGAGAAATGACTCTACCAAGGTTGGCAGCCACTACTCCAGAGACATCACAGACACTGTATGGTCGCCAGTGTTCCCATACAGAAAGACAAAGTGCGAAGGCACGGACAAGTGGTGGCAGCCTTTTTCAAAAAAAAAAAACAACAAAAAAAAAACAAACAAAAAAAAACTACCTGCTCCCGATGATGAGATGGAAATACCACCAGATGAACACATTCTTGCGCTCGGAAAGGACAGCATTTCCCCACTTTTTGGAAGCTGCTCAGTCATTTGTTGCAAAGAGCAACACTGTACTATGTCCCACATCCACCTGAGGCAGGCACCACACCGGTGAACCATCTGCTCAAACACCTGACTGATTCTCACTCACAGACAAGCTGACAGCTTCTTTGTCAGCAACTACTGCTGACCAGACTATTTCAGAAATGCTGGTGTTTCAATGTGATGACCTTGTGTCAGAAGTGGGAGGAAGTTGACCAAAGACAGTGAGGGAAATCCTGGTCTACAGAAGAATTCTCTATTTGGCTCTGTTTTGCTCTTAAAGAACCAATTCTTAAACTGGTTCTTATAATTGCTACTATTAGTATTAAGTATTCATTCGTTATCATCAGAAGCTTTCCTACGCATGGTAAGAGTAGAATTGTGTGCACAAATGTGGTGGAATTAATAACAACAAATGCCTCCGACTCGTTGGTGGGTCTTGTTAATGAATCCTAAACTCACTTACAACTTAAAAATGGCAAGTTGTGTGATTTCTGCACTCTTCTACTCCCTATTATAATACTCATGTTGCCCCCATAACCCTATAAATTTTCCACATGCTACATAGTTTCCACACTAATTATGACTATTGTGTCTAACTGCTAAGATAAAATCCAGGAGAGGACAACAGTCCTCTGCTTCATTCATTTTGTACCCTAGCATTCCAAATGATAACTAGAATATTATAGGCAGCCGGTGTCAATTTGTGGAAGAAAACCTACATCATGGACCACTCAGGATGCTTTCTTTGGGCCCAGGCATATTCACAAGTATTGACACAGAGGATCTTAACNAATTCTTGTGATAGAAGCCTACGTGATAAATGNATCTATCCACATCCTATAGGTGAACAGAGTAGGGTTTCCGGATAAGCACACTGACTATACACAGTGCAGCAAGTGAGCACTGGGTCTGACCCCAAGCCAAGCGGCCTGTCTGGAAAACCTGTTGTCACAGTCAGAACCCCAGCAGAGATCATGAGATCACTATCTTCTACCTTTGGGGAGGAAAAAAAAAGCCCCTGGATTAGACACCAGAATGTGGATTCCCTTCCACCTGGCTTCAATCCTTGGCAAGATACATATGATGATGTGTATTAAAATAAAATAGGGGTATACTAGGCAGTGGTGGTGCACACCTTTAATCCCAGCACTCGGGAGGCAGAGGCAGGTGGATCTCTGTATTGGAGGCCAACCTGGTCTACAGAGTGAGTTCCAGAACAGCTAGGGCTACACAGAGAAATCCTGTCTTGAAAAACCAAAAAGTATGGGTACAGAGCAAGTGTAGAAAGCCTGCCTTCCTCCAATTTCGTTGTCAACTTGGAAATGCTCTAAAGAAATTAAAGCCTTTAGGCTTGTATCTACATTTCTAAATTGAGAATCAAGAAAAATTTAATGGGCCCTTGCCACTTTACAAGTTTAAAACAGGAAAGACATGCACCTAAACATTACAGGAGAGGAAAGGAATGGCTTCCTGAACCACGGTAAAAANGGCAATGTTAAGTACAAAGCATGTGCGTCTGCTCTCCACTTTCTAGAGTGATGTTGTCNTTTTTCTCATTTGGGCAAACAGTCTTTGAGAGATGAACCNTTGACNTTCCCTGCAGTTTCCTTTCGACTCACAGCGCTGTCCATTGCATGTTCATGGTTCAGAGGAGACCAAAGGGAAGGAAATCTGCAGCTATTATTTTTGCCATTTAATCAAACCTGAATAAAGTGCTTGTGCACATAAGGCAAGTCAACTGTGTGGAGGAACTCACGAGGGGATCCCCAGGGGGGCTGCCAGGGTGAAGACTCGTCGCTTCACGTCACAGGGACCATCTTTGCATGAGGGCTGAGAATATTCTGAAACACGCTTCTTTCTTTGTTTTAACAACTAAAAGAAAAGAGAACCATTCCATGCAACACAGTGGCTCCTGTAACAGTGGGTACTAACTGGACTCTTGACACAGAAAGAACCATCGCCCCTGCAGGCTGCGCCTCCTCAGCCCTTTGCTCAAGTACTTTGCCCGTCTTTTAAAAGCTGTTGTGAGCCAGACCAATGAGGACATCAACATCCACTACTTAAAGTCAAAAAGGATAAAACTAGAAACATGGGCTTCACAGTAAGCTTGAGGCACAGAAGAGGAAAGAGAATTCCCAGAAAACAGGCTCGTTGCTAGCATGGGACCTCAGGAAGTCACAGCCAAGTGACCTGAGAGTTATTCAGTTCTTCTGGAACCACAGAATTTACCTGTCATAAATGGACACAATGTGTCACTCCAAGAGGCCAATTTAGGATTAAAGCTTTCACATCTTAGATTTAGACAAAATGATCGGCAATAGTGCTCAGGCGTGCCTGACCTGTCACTAAGTCCCTAGGCCCCTGTATTTTCAGCATTATTAACAGTNCTGTGAACACAGCCCTCTTTGGGCTCTTACATGCATACACTGAACCTACCTAGCTCGCTCCAACCCCAGAATTTAGTTTAAGATACACTCTGAGGGGGAGCCTCCCCCTAGTAGAACATTCATTTATGCTC
>LZPO01108400.1:52018-69369 GCA_001675575.1 Neotoma lepida | reverse complement strand
GTAATAGGTATTCCCTGCATCTCTAGCACAGTGGAGAGCTTGGCTTGGGAGACTCTCATGGAACATTTACGGCTCAAACCAGAGTCTCTGGGAGTGACCTGTGCTGAGGAGAAAAATTCCATTTTTCATGCTGACAATAATTCTTGGAAATGCACTACCAAGGAGGCCAGAATATAAAAGGACATATGTGAATGGCCCTAGGACAAATGGGGTCTCAAAAAAATCACCATTGATCATTTCATTTATAAAAACATCTATATCAGGAAATGCTTTAGAATCAGAAAGTAAATTATTGGTTTTCTGGGACTAGGGGAGGAAGAGATTGGGGTGTGGGGTTTCCATCCAGAATGATGCCCCATCTTTATTCTAGATGTGTGATGGGGCTTTGCTTTCTCTGTAAACTAAATGGTTGGAGTAATCTCTGATGCACCCATGCTTCCTGGGGCAGAGACTCCCACCCTGCGGGCAGCAATGCCTTTTCCTTGGTTTTGTATGAAACAACATTCAAAAACAGACACCCACGACAGGCAGAGTGGCCCAAAGGCTGTAAAGCTTTAAGTCATCAATTGGCCATCTCTTACAAAGTCAACCTCAGGAGATGCCTTTCCTCTGGNTATCAACAGACACATTCTGTAATGTTTTGAATACAAAANACCAAAGAAAGGCTTTCAACACTGATTTTAAAATGTAATCACTGTGAAGTAATTATACAAATTCCAATATGGATCAGAATCTTCCTTCAATTTTTCTCTTCTCTGCATGTGTAGACATGTGCTAGAGATAATCACATCCAGGTGTTTCAAGCACCACCAGGAAGAACTGGAAATCTCAAAATAGGAAGGGTTATTGAACATTTCCTATTGTTCTCGGCTTACACAACATGACTAACAGACTTAAGTGTTTCCAAATTATTAGTAACACAAAATATTTTCTTTTCTCAGTATGATCTTGAGATCTCCAAAACTTGGATTATTTTGCAACTTTGATAAAGAGTTCATTTGAATCACAAAAACACTAAGCAGGAACTAGCAGAGTTACCAGAAATTGCCACTTTGATGACAGAGTGAGTAGGAGAGGGTTAGCCATAATGGTGAACTTGGAGCTCCTACTTAACCTGTGGCAGCCATGGGAGCCAAGTGTGGAGGGCAGTCATGAGGGGCTAAAGTGTACCTTCACAGACACACTTCAAATAGAAAGCTGTGGTTCCTATGAATGTGACAAATTTTAGATACAGGTTCTGTATCTAAAGTTAAGTTACTATTCTGTCACTGTGATAAAACACCATGACCAAGAAAACTTAGAAAAGGAAGTATTTAATTGGGGCTTGCTTAAAGTTTTGGAGGGTTAGTTCATTATCACCATGGTGGGGAGCTTGGCAGCAGGTAGGCAGGCAGGCAGAAATGATGCTAGAGCAGCAGCTGAGAGCTACATCCTGATCTGCAGATGTCAACATGACAGGGGTACGGTAGTAACNTTCTCCTACCGGCAATTTTANTCTCTGAATTTTCAGTGATCTATAGTAACCCAAGCTCTTAAAAATTCCATAATGAAGTAAACTTTGGGACGCATGAGATGGCTCAGTGGGTAGGGACACTTGCTGTGCATACCTGGAGACCACAGCTCAATCCCCAGAGCCTGTGTAATGGTGGACAGAGAGAACTAACTTCAAAAAGTTGCTCTCTGACCTCCATACATGTTCCAGGGCATGGACACTACACATACACATGATGCACACACACAACAACAATAAATGATTTTTTAAAGAATCAAGTACAATAATTCCTCAATTACTCAACATGTCTACACAACATGATGAAATATTGTGCCAACCAGCTCCATCTCCTAGAACAAATACTTCTTCATATTTCATATCTACTGTATCCACTGTATGCTCCTCTTGCCATTCNTACCAGAGCGGTCTCAGTCATCAGACTGTATAGAACCATGGTTGGTTCTTACGTTCAAGTGATGCTTAGCTTTGTTTAATGTTGGCTCCAAATTTTTATTTTGTGCTTTATAATTTCCTGTGGAATTATTATTGTTGTTAATTTCTTCTGGTGTCTAATTTATAAATAAAATATAACATAAGCATGCTTGGGCATGATGAAAACATAGGGCTGAGAACTACTGAGGCTTGAGGCTGCTACTGTGAATCTTGGAACATGAGAATAAGGGGCAGTACTGTGCTCTGTTACATAGCTCTGGGAGATGAGTACATAGTCCTTCCCTCATTTCCTCATTAAAACCTGCTCAGAGAAGAAAAACAACTAGATTTCAGATAAAATTTAAGCTACAGTTTTAGTTGAGTCATCTTCTAGGACATTACAGAGAACAGGCATACCTCCCTTTATTAACTGCCCCCAGATAGCAGCAGTGTGAACACTCTGTGGCATGGAATCATGAAGCTGTCANCAGGTTCAGAGTTCTCCTCATTGGTGTCACCATTTGCAGGTGCATACATACGGTGAGAGATTTGACTCAGAAGAATGAGTTGGCTTCACATAGACAGCATATTGACTAGTAAAGGGTCGTTTCTAGACCCAGACCTGAACCACATAGCAATGAAACTGCTTTGATTTCCATAAATCTAGATAATGTATGTAAATTAAATTTCTTCCTAGGACCATGCTGAGTGATCAATTACATGACAGGATGTCCCACATGTTCCATATAGGGTGAGTACTGGGCAATGTCCAGCTATTGGTATCATTTAGTTTTACATTTTTATTACAGTTATCTTTTTGCTGTTTCTCTGTGTTCTTAGACATTCGCTTAAGTGGCACCCAGTGGCTCCGCTTTGTCCTAAAGCCTTTGGGTGGAATCAACGGAATGCTATGCTATCTGACTTTTCTGTCTAAGAGACAATTCATGAAAAATAGACTTTTCTTGATGGCAGGACATGGATTACTTCATTTGGATTTATCTGCCATTGGGCAAGGAGGGGGGTTCCTGCTGAAAAACGGTGACTGATAGACCTCATGGGAAGGTTATTTCAACTGAAAAGAAAAATCAACAACACTTAATATACTTGAATTTCAAATGAAGTCATAATTGCTTTCTTGCTAAGACTGCTCTCGTTACTTACCACCCAGCATCAACACTAAATAAATACACCTCTTGGCTTAAAGTTGGGGATTAGTAAAGGCCTTTACTCTAAGCAGGAAATTGTACAAATGACCCAATTAATATTAATCAATGAAACAAATTAACCTTCATGAGCCCAGACATGGGGCCCAACCTGGCCTAGCCCCAAAGCCATTGTCTCTGGTTCTTGAGCATGCCACCCCTTATGCTTTAGTTTGCTAATCCTTGCAGTAGAAATAAGAGCATCGCTACTTCTCTGGGCTATTGACAAGATGGTTAAGTTCATGCACACCAAATACTTACAGCAGCGTCTGGCCCTCTGCTAACATTATTCCTGTGACTCAGATAATTCACTGATTTTTTAATCTTGTTTTTTTTTCTAATGAGTATTTTCCAAAGTACATTTTCCTGTCTGTTCCTGGAAGACAAGAGTGTAAAGTGGGTCATTTCCTACAGAAAGCCCAACTACACCCCCACTTCATCTATATACTCTTTTTCACACTTCCCCTTGTCATGCAGTGATATGGGACAGGACAGAGAGACACAGCTCTCTTCATTTCTACTTTCTTTGGAAGCAGCACCAGGACCTCTCTGCACTCTGTGCTGAGCAATTCAATTGGGAAGTTGGAACCCAAACTCCCAGAACTGGGAGGCCACAGATAAAGAGGAGATTCTGAAGTGCATTCCCTTCAATCAACTACTTAATGCAAAGTCTATCCAAAAATCTAGGTTGATATATCCTCNGAGAGTTTCTTCATCTTACCACAGAATACAAAACATACTGGAAGCTCTTTATAAAATATGAGAGTTCCCATGTCTTGGGTACATGAACCNATGAAACATGAACTGTAGCAGTGAAAAAGCTATGCCAAGGCTGCCAAGATGGGTTTGGCTTGGGGAAGAGGTAAAGTTTCACTAGCCAGTGCTGTTTGCTTGGTATTTTATACAGAGCTTCTTACAGACAGTTTGCACACTCCAACATGGTAGGTTTCATTTGGATTTTAAGAAAGAGGAAGATCATGGTTTCTCAGGATCCTGAGATGCCCTGCCTATTTTAACAACCCAGTGGATAAATGGCTATTGTTTCACCCTGGGGTGAGTTGCCCTCTCAAAATCTCAGTAGCCCAACTCAGACACTGGAGAAGCTGGAGGCCGTCATGTGAAACGGAGCTTTCTACAGCAACTCTTGCATGCTCCTACATCTCCCTAAGCATCTTGGGAGCTGTTTATTCTTTCCCTGGGAACCCCCAGGACTCCAGGTAAATCCCCCTTGGGATATCTTCTGAGTTACCCTGAACCTCATTCTCTTACCTAGTGCTGTGGTTACAATGTGTCCCTCAAATCAATATATTGGGAGCTTGATCCTCAGTGTCATAGAGTGGGGGAGAGGGACCTACCGAGTGGTGACTACATAATGAATGTGAAGCTCTCAAGAANGAATTGGTATTGTTATTGGGGTGGCCGGATACTGGTTAGTTTGTTATGGTAAAGAAGAATCTGCCCTCATGCTGCTCTTTGACTCACATTTGCATCCTGGAACCCCTTCCATTATGCTTGTTATGGCAAAAAGACCCTGCAAGACACTAGATGCCCTCAAGCTTCCCAACCCCTAGAGCAGGAGCTAATTAAACTCCTTTCTTCTAAATATGATTCAGACTGTGGAAGTTTGTCGTAGCATTAAGAATCAAACCAAGACATTTCAAAAAAGTTCCTATTCATGTTGAGATCTTTCANTGTTACCTGTATGGATGGGGGACAGTGAACAAAACCAAGGATTTGGTTGTTTATTTTCCTAAGCAGTAGGAGGATTTGTTCATCCATCAATTCTCTTTAGTCCCTTGTTAATCTTTGCCGCTACATTTGAAATTTCAGACAAGACCAAACTACAGCATTGGCTCCCTCCTTTTCTCTCTCACTCCTTCCTTCCCTTCTTGCTAACTTCNTTCTCTTCATCCTTTCTTCTCTTCCCTCCTTCCTTCCCTTCCTTCTTCCTCACTTCCTTCCATCCCTTCCTCCTTCCTTCTTTCTCTCCCTCCTTGCTTCCCTCTTTCCTCCTTCCCTTCCTTTCTTTCTTCCCCTCCTTCTCCCTTCTCTCCTTCCTCCCTTCATTCTTTCCTTCCTTTGATTTATTTTTGACTTGTAAATCCTCAGGGCTCTCTTCTCTGAAAAGAAACTAGACTTCCTCTGACTGCCTCTTCCACAGCCTAGAGGGTGGAATGGCCTGCTTTTTTTTTTTTTTTTTTTTTTTTCTGTGCAAATGCTGAAATCCATCCAGCTGTATCATGTCTGAAAGCTTCATTATTCCTTTTTGGCTGCAATAAGGGCATCAGATTGAAACAGAATATCTAATTACATTGAAAAGGGAAATATGGACATCCATTTATAAAATACCTTCCTGGTAGATTCATAGATGCACACTCTGCTTAATAAACTACAGAGTGACCAGATTCACCTCCATCATTGCTGGAATTATACAAATTAGATAGGAGGGTGAGCAGAGTGGCCTGGCAGCAGCTGAGTGGCTCTTTAACTCTGGTTTCCTAACACTCAGTTGTGCTAGAATAAAAAGTCTTTGAGGACGGTGCCGGTTCCTGCTGAGGCCAGTTTCATGAATTCAGGTCCAGGGCTCATTAGAGGACCAACCAGAGCCAGCATGGAGCTCACAAAACATCTGCAAGGTACTACAGATAATTACAGGCTTTTGTTCCGTTTGAAGTTTGAAGTTGGGAAAAAGGAACACAGCAGGCTGAAAGAGCTCGAAAGGTTTTAGAAGCCTTTCCAGAGCTGAGGTGCCTGGGCAGTGAATCGTGGGGTTGTCTTGAGTCGCCTAACTTGAGTTTGTGGGAAGTAGCCAGGAGTTCTAGTTACCCTTCCTCCTGCCCCTTTGAAGACCTACTCCATTCATGTTATGCAACAGTGCCTCTCAAGGAAATTCACTCTGTGGCTGCATTAGTTTATGTCCTTGAGGCCTCAAAGGAACTTCTATGCCAGGCATACTGCTGTTTTAAATAGAAAAGAGTAGAAACTATTACAGGGAATATTATTTTGTGTTTTTTGACATGAGATATGAGGGCTGGGGAGTGTTAGGGGTTGATCACAGAAATGCATTTATAACAGGGATTCTCTGGGTTTATATTCATTACTGTGTGGAATTCTGCATGNTTCAGAGCCTACATTAGTAGGCTCAAAGACAAGAAATTTTGTTATTGCCATGAAAGTGTTGAGTATAACCTTAAACTTGACATTCATATAAAAGTACAAAATGCACTCTAATTGTAGATAAACTCAGCAGGCTCAGGCTCTCACTGTGGGCTGGAAAACACAGTCAAATTTCCTTTTACACTATAGAAGAAGCATGGTGTTGATATTGCCAATGCTACGCTAGAATGCCAATCAAAAATGTGGGCTTGGAGGGGCAGTGTTCAGAGACTGACTGGGTCTCAGATGCAGCACAGTAAAGCTCTTCATTGGATCTATTGTATAAAGAAGAAGAAAAAGAAGAAAGAAGAAAGAAGAGGAAGAGGAAGAGGAAGAAGAAGGAGGAGGTAGTTGTTAGCAAGAAAAGTAAGTAGTAAAACATTTGCATACTTCGCATGATGGTATTTATGAGAACAGAAGATGATGATATGATCCATAAGGCTGAACTTGCTTAGCAGGCAAATGACAGTGTTTGTATGGTTCACAAACTGCTGAAGGCTGAGCCCAGAGTGAAGGATAGCCTTCACATGGGACAGTCATCCTCTCTGTTCCACTGAAGGGCAGCTCACACTGGGTCACCCCAACATTATCAGGGATAGAATAGCTATTGCTTTTACAGTGGGAACATTCACTGAAACCATTGTTCACACACGTCTTTGTAGGTCATAGTACGTTGAGAAGCTATGCACACTTTACCTGGTCTCCCCCATTGGTGACATCATGGAAAATAGTACTACAGATTGAGTATCCCTTATTCAAAATATATGCCTCAAATTTAGGATTTTTTGATCCTGTAAATATTTTCATGCACACAATGAGGTACTTCAAGAATGGAATGCAAGTGTAAACATGAAATNTGTCACCTCATTGTCTCAAATTAATTCCATACAATGCTCCCAGTCTATCTATATTTTGGCCAAAACCCATCACTAGCGTACAGTGTGAAATATTCCCCTGTGGTGTCATGTCAGCACACTCAAGAAGGTTGAANTGGGAACATTGTTTGATTTCAGAGTTTGGGGTAAGGAGGTCACAATGGTGGTCTTGACATTGATACAACTCACTGTCTTTTCCAGACTCCTCAGATTTTCTTGTCTCATTTGTGGTGTGTGTGTGTGTGTGTGTGTGTGTGAGTGTGTGTGTGTGTGTGTGTCCTGAATATATGTCTGTATGCATGCTACATACATGTCTGGTGCCTATGGAGGTCAGAAGAGGGAGTTGGATTCCCCTGGTACTGGAGTTACAGACAGTTGAGAGCCATGGTATGGGTGCTAGGAATCAAATTCAGATCATCTGGAAGATCAGCCAGTANAATTAACTGCTGAGCCATGCCTCTAGCCCTATTTGTCTGCATTTCTACGATTGTATTTCTAAATTTCACTTGATTGTGGTGGCACACAGAGACGTCTGATCATAGCACATGGGAAGCTGAACCAAGAGGATTGTAATTTCGAGGTTACCTAGCAAGCCCGTGTCTTAAAAACAAACCAAAACAAAAAACCCAAAACAAACAAACACAATCAAAAACATGTAAACAGAATCATGTAGTATGTAACCTATAGATTTGTCCAAATTATGTGCTTGTGTGTGTCAATTCCATGTTTGTGTGCAGTGATGAGTGGTAATGGTGTAGTCTTGAGTGTACCACAGTTAAGTACCCAATGACACTGGGCATGGAGGATGCTTCCAATCTGAGGCTATTGTGTTGAGTATTCATGTATAGTTTTCAGTACAAATTTTTTCATTGCTCTGGGATTAATACCTATCGTTACACATACTGAGTTGTTGTATTTTCATTCTTAAATCATTATTTTTAATTGTCTAACTGATTTCCAAAGTGGCTANACCATCCCACATCCCCACAGGCAGTGTGGNAGGGACCCAGCTCCCTGCATTCTCACCAGCATCTAATGTTGTCACCCTTTTTATTTTAACCATGTAGCAGCTGTGTGGTGATAGCACCCCATGGTTTTAATTTGCATTTCCCTGATGGCTAATAATGCTGAACATCTTTGCGTGTGGTGCTTTGCCTTCTGCGCAGTTCTTCTGCAGGGCTTGTTAGAATATGACTGCTTTCGATTTGGATTGCTCAGTTTGATAGTTCTCTAGGATGTTTTTAGGCATCAGTGCTTTGTCAGATACATAGTCTTCAAACTGCTCTCCCATTCTGCCACTCATCACTGTGTCCTATACACATAGTCTGTTGGTAAGTTTTACTTTGGGTAAGGTCTAATTTCCCCTGTACCTTCCTTTTATGGATTGTTTTCTGGTGACACATCTGAGGACTATTTTCTTATATCCCAGAGTTTTTCCCCCATACTATTTTTCTCTAAGTTTCATTTCACCAGTTCTATACTTTATTATTATTATAATTTATATTCTTTCCCTTTGCTGATGGTCCAGTGTGAGCTAATTTTCTCATGTTTAGTTAAGATTCTTGTTTAGGGTTGGTTGATTTGTTCAGCTCCATTCACCGAGAAGGCCTGTGACTGTTGTNTTGGCTGATGTGAATGGATCCCTTCAATCCTGAGTGCCCTCCTAGAAATCATGTGTGTTCCTGCAAAGCTGAGGGAGGGATGGACACAGATGGTGGCTGTACTGTAAGGCTGGACACCTGCTAGGCCTTGCTGTATCTCCATTTGTCATCTCCTCTTGTGTCTCTCAGTCACTGCCATATACAGTGTGTTCATAACTGGAGAAGAGCCAAGCACAGTGCAATCCTTGGTGCCAACCGTCAGGGAGCTGGGTAGGAAGATTGTTTGAGGACAGCTTGGGCAACATAGCAAGACCCCATCTCAACAGCAAGGTGGAAGATGAGNCTGTCATGAGTCAACCCAAACTATTGGATTGCCAGCAAAGATTTAAAGGCCTTCACTCAGCAGATACCTCAGCTCTTAAGAGCTCATGCTGATCTTGCAGAGAACNGAATTTGGTGCCTAGCAACCATACTGGGCTCTTCACAACCTCCTGAATCTCTGGTTCCAAGGGGATCCAGTGCCTCTGGATCTGAGGTTGTGGATCTGGTTCTGAAGGAACCTGCACTCATATGCACAAAGCCCAATACACACACACACACACACACACACACACACACACACACACACACACACACTGTAGTTTGAAAATAAAAAACAAAATAAATATACTCACTGGAACACTTGATTCTGCCTCTTGCTGACTGGCCAGCTCTGTCATGTTCATTTGTTATATTATAAACAACTTTTTCAAGAAAAGCTGGCAGACCTTTTGGTTCTTCTTGGCTCATTTTATTTTGTATTGTTAACATTGTTCCCAATGAATAGAATCTGCTGCTTGGAACATTTTGCCTTGATTAATGGTAAATAACTGCCTTTTAATAGATTTCTCAACCATCTCAATTTCATCGACAAACATTCATTTACTGAAGCTTTACTTTTGCTAAATATATATTTTTATAGAGTTTATTATTGAAAGCATCTTAAGGTCCACAGAAAACCTGAGCAGAAGGAAAAAATAACTTCCTGTCCATCCAGCCCTTTCACATACACACTGCCTTCATTATTGGCACATTC
Source organism: Neotoma lepida (assembly GCA_001675575.1). Taxonomy (NCBI): domain Eukaryota; kingdom Metazoa; phylum Chordata; class Mammalia; order Rodentia; family Cricetidae; genus Neotoma; species Neotoma lepida. The sequence continues at coordinate 59,536 of LZPO01108400.1, read as the reverse complement.
AGTAAGATCGGTGTATAAACATTGACACACTGTTATGAGCCCATAGCTTACATGAGGGTTCACTGCTGGTGCTGAGTGTTGAGCATAACTTGAAAGGACTTCTACCAACCAAAGCATTGTGCGGAGCAGCTGAAAATTGTCATTATACCTGTGAGGTTGGGATTCTGCTTTGTAAAACTGCTGTTCCATGCCTTAAAAATGCCCCATTCTCTGTTTTTATGTTATCCCTCCTTCCCTTCAGTCTCAGACAACCACTGACCTTAGTTTTGCATTTTCTATAATGGCATATTTGCATTCATACAGTATTTAGTCTTTTCAGATTTGCACATTACCCTTTGTGACATCCATGTAAATTTCTTTTGTGTCTTTTCACTGCTTGACAGCTCATTCATTTTTATTGGTCAGTAGTGTTCTGTTTTCTACATGTACCAGTCTATCCTTTCACCTGCTGAAGGGCAACTTGGCTGGTGATTGGCAAGTCTAAGAATTGTAAGAGAAGCTGCCATACACATCCATGTTCAGGCCCTCCTCAGTTTTGCAGTGGGTGACATCTTGATTAAACCTCTCAGATCTGAAAAGATTGTTAAGTCAACAATAGGTTTGATGTTTAGAAACACGGTAGCTAAATCTCCAGGCACACTGTGAAGTCTTGTTGTATGTTATTTTGATTGCACAGCTGACCAAAAGTGGCAGCTCATTCACTACTAGACAGTGTCTTACCACACAGCATTAGCCTGGGAAAAAGATCAAAATGTGAACTAAGCTTTCTACTTAATGCATATTATTTCTACAGTGTTATAAAGTCAAGGTTGCANCATCAGCAGTGACAGCTCAGGACATCTGGACANACTTTGGTTGGAACATAAGGCTTCAGCTCTTGTNTGAAGACCAAGATCGTGCGATAAGAGTGTATTTGNCTTTATAAGTGACGGCCATAGTGTTTTCCAAAGCACGTGCACGACTTTGCACCCTCTCTAATGATACACNTGAGGCCTTGATACTCTGAAAGTTCTTTAGCATTTGCCATTGTCCGTGTTCTAGGCTTCTGATACGTGATACGCATTGTAGTTGTGTAGTAGTATATCCTTGTTTTCGTTTTCATCTTCCTGATTGCATAGGATATGGAGAAAATTGATGTAGTTATGAACCATCTATCTAACTTTCCACAGGGTGTCTATTACAGTTTTTCTTTTGTTATTTATTATTCATGTTATGAAGAAACATACACAGAAATGGATTTCATTATTACATTCGTATGCATAGTTTGCTCCTGTTCCTTCTCACCCACTTCCCTTCCCAGTTCCTCTGCTCTCACCTGCCAATCCCCTTCCTCACTCAGTAGTTCCNCTCTGCTTTCATATCACATGATTCTGCTACTCTTTTATCCCTGACATGAAGATCTTTCCCCTTCCTCCTGGTCCTCTTCCTAGTTTCAAGACATACATATGCACACACACATGCACACCCATGTATTTGTGCACGTGCATGTACACACACACACACACACACACACACACACACACACACACCAGATTGACAAGGAAGATTACATTGAAATAAAGGCCTTCTCAAAGAACAGAAACCAGTCAGACGAGTGAAGAGACAGCGTATGGAATCATAGAGGATCTGTCTGCCCCAGATGCATTTCAGACAGGAGTTAATCCCAGAGTTTATAAACAACTATAAATTGTTGCATCCAGTTTACTTCAAACAGCAAAATCCCATTGTTCTTTATATCTGAAGGAAACTCCATGTGTGTGTGTATGTGTGTGTGTGTGTATGTGTGTCCCCCTTTCTTTATTCATTCATCTGTTGACAGAATCCTAGGCTGATTCCATAACTATGCTATTACATAAACACGGATGTGAAACTTTGTGTAGTGCATTTACCTAAAGTCCCTCAGGTATATTTTAGTTACTAAAAATATCTTGGGTATTAGAATGCCAGAGATTTTAGCTGAAATGCCCTCCTTGTTTGAACAAAGTTAAATATCTCTGTGAAACAAATCAGTTTCTTTTCATCAGTCTCCNGAGTATCAATGTTTAAATGAAGATTCTTGACCTTCCAGATCAATTCTCTCCCAAGTGAGAAATAACTGAGTTGATGCTGGATGGCTTCTTAGAAACTATAATACTTTTTACATCAATTTTTATTATTTTGCTTCATTTCTGATTTGTAGAAAAAAATTCAGTCAAAAATTATGTTTGGGGGAGCCTAAAAGGATAACATCATTTGCTAACCGATATTTTCTCATTGAGTAATGAAAACTAATTTATAGACAATGTCATGAGCTCCTTCCTGTTCCACCAGAGAATCAAAGCGCTGTTAGGGATTGAGAAGTGGCTAATGAGATCTTTCCCTAAGACACNAAATGCAGACACAGCCACCACGTATCATTANGAAGCTGCCAGAGAGCAGGCCTGACACACTGGTTGTTTGTCCAGGTTGCCAGCACTGAAAGGTCATGGTGATTCTAAGACAGTTGATTTAGAAAATCTTATTATACAGTCAGAATGTCCTCATGTTCAGAATTTGACTTGAAAAAGAAAAAAATGTTGACAACTGTCCAAAATGGAGATTGTAAGTAGAAGAGAAGACAAGGCTGAGGTTTGGAGATTGAAGCATGCCTCATGGAATCAAGACACAGCTCGGTTAGAACTGAGGGTAGACTGGGGAGGAAGTGAGGAAAGGGGAGTCGGGGTAGCTGTCAGTTATGTTCAATACAACCTGCAGGATGGGCGATTTGGCTCTGAGCCAAAGAAACAAACAGGACAGCCTTTCAGCAGGAGATCAANGTGACATGNGAGACAGGTTGCACAGACTCTGTGCTCGCCGCTTAGGTAAATCAAAGGCACAGGTGTGGTTGCTACGGACTTTGGATTCAAAAGCTCTGTGCATGAGTCAGGAATCACTGTCAAAGGCCGATACTATAAATAGTTCTGGAGCAAAATGTGAGAATGATCACCAGGACTCTTGGGAGGCGTCTTTGTTCTCTATCGAAAGGCAACTGTGTAATTACCATTGCCACGTATTTCCTAGAGTGGAGTTAGTGGTGTATGTCGATGGCAATACCACAAGAACATGAGTTGGGGAACAGAGTGAGGGAGAGGGAGAGAGGAAAGAAAAGGAAGTAGCCTTCCANGTTGTTTAGGAATCTTGTGTCTTCTCAAGGAACATGGATCTAGGNCTGTTTATGACACACTGTCTCTATATGTTAGTAACAATGACCTGTGAATTGTTCCTCATGCTGCTGGCTTGTTCTTTTGAGTGTAGCTTTCAACATTAATAGAAGAAAAGAACTAGTTGTCTTCATATGAAATGGGTTAATATGACAAACACACATAATTTTTTAAAATTACTTCTTTAATTTTTTTATTATAATTACATCATTTCCACCCTCCCTTCCCTCCCTTCAAACCCTCCCATATACTCCTCTTTTCTCTCTTTCAAATTCATAGCCTCTTTTTTTTCATTAATTGCTATTGCATATATATATATATATATATATGTGTGTGTGTGTGTGTGTGTGTGTGTGTGTGTGTATACATATATATTCCTAAATATAACCTTCTCAGTCTGTATAATGTGACTTGCATGTATGTTTTCAGGTTGACCATCAGGTATTGGATGACCAATTGGGGTGCTCTTTCTCAGGGTAGACTATTTCTCAGCATTCCTTAGTTGTCTCTAGTTCTTTGCGTAGGCCTGAGACCTCATGGTCTTTTCCCACCCACCCTGGCCTTTCTAATGACGTTGTATTCATGTTTATGCAGCCATGTTGGTGCATAGGTGTAGCATCTGGTATTATTAGGAGACGCAGTCTCATAACAGACTCCCTGATCTACAGAAAACNANNTAACATTTTCATGGCAACTTTTCNTTTTNCTAAACTTACTTTCTTCTTTGTTAATTCATACATGNACATAACGAAATTTAGACATGAATTTTTGTGTAATTTGTACAGTTCTCAAGAGTAAACTTTGTAGATTTCAACATCATATTGCAATGTCATACAAAATAAGCATGTTAAAAACAGATATTCTTAGACCCAAGCATAGGTACNAAGGTAGAGGCTTGTGTTAAGTAGTATTCTAAAATGTTGTCTGTGTAGCATCCAAAATTTTGACTAATTTGGAGTATCCATGGAGGAATAACAGCTGAAAATATGATCACGTGATCCCCTTTCTATTCCGTTCAAGATGGTTCATGTGCATTCACACACATACATGCACACACACATACACACACACACACACACACACACACACACATACAGGATTCATAAGGATAAAAAGCATTACAAATAATGGAAGATCAGCAATCACCACTATGCAAGTTTTCATCATGAGAAGANTTTGGATTCTGAGGTGATGATGATAACCAATAGCTGAATCCAGATGAATCTTGACCTATCACCAAACTGATGACAGTCACAGAAGTGACNCTTTTACTTGTATATAACGCTAGTTTTCAAAACAAGCAGCCCTTGTTTATNCTGTACAAACCAATCTCCTTATGGCAGATGAGGAAGCTGATATTTAAGGACGTTGCATGTCCAGTTACTTCTTGCTCTGATGCCACCAACCTTCCATTTCCANGTTCTAGACCTTCATTCTGGAGCACAAATCCTTTCCGATACCAAACTTGGGTTCTAATTTGAGGATAGTTCTCTGCTACTCAGCATGAATTATACAAACAATGTTCCCTGCAGTGTAGGTATGCACTAGTTTCCCTTGGAAATAGTAGTTTTGGACACTGTAGTGACCGCATAGAGCCTCGTCTGGCACCCACGATTGTATGCTTCAGAATCAAGCACAATGTGTTCTGTAACTTGTGTTTCGTACTGTAGCTTGATAATCATTGCCAGGAAAATCAATAGACAAGTCAGTCTGCTTTGAAAATGGAAGAGGGGTGACCATTGGGTAGCTAAAGAAAGGAACTTGTTTTTCTATTTAAAAAACAAAGCGAAACAACATGAAAAAGAAAAACCCTCCTCTTTAATCAAAGCTTGTAACATGGGGCAGATTTGTCAAATAAATGGAAAGTTTCTAATACACCAAAACATAAACCTGTAAGTCACCAGAAATACAACATCNAGTACAACAAAACAAAATATCAAGTTCACATAAACTGGTAACAGTCATGATGTGATTCTAAGATAATTTTTCCATTCAACAAATGTGGCCTNCTGGATAGACACCACACCATGGCTCCGGAGTCACATGCAGCTGAGGCTGTGACTCAACTCATAAGGCTTGTGCACCGGTGGCTACACTCAGGATCTTCTTTTAAATTTTAGTTGAGTTTGAACTTTATTGCCCATGTGCCCATGGTATGGCTTGTGGACTTGACTGTGCACCAGATCCAACATAATCCTGTACTGTTTTTCCTCTCTAGCTCTTGTTCACGCTACCTGAAATACCCAACCCCTTTCCTGGCCACGATGGTTGTTTCAGGTTGAAGACTTCAGCAATCAGTTCCTTGCTGTCTCACACACTACAGTGAAGGGCTGCAGATGTAGTTCCATGGTAGAGTGCTGATCTAGCATGCTGAAGACCACATGTGACATCTCTAGTGCTGGAAAAATANTCTCAAATATTGGAGTACAGGCTGAGTAGATTTTGAAAATCATGTAGAAGTTTAATTTAGAGAGGCCTCAGGACCCAGGGAAGATTTCTATTAAGTGTATCACAGATGATTCATTCATCTAAATTCTTCATTTAATGATGAATGAACTTAAATGCCATGAGCTTCTATTATTTTCTCTGTAGGGTAATTCAATGATGACGTTACCACCTTCCTTCCAAATCTCTGCTTTTCATGCTTAGTTTTTCATAAGTGAGAATGAACTANGAAACTTCATNCTATTTATAGTATTAATGTCATTTGGGGTGATATTTTAAAGGGAAGAGAGAGACTATGAGTTTGCACAGATTGCAATAGTGTGGATGGTCCTGTGGCCTCTGCATTATGGGTNTGGTTCCTACAGAGANGGGCTGAAAACAAGCATGGTCCCTTCTGGACAAGGTGGCTTGCTGGTTAAATAGGGCTGTCAGAAAAGCTTCTCATCTTGAAGAATAAGACACATAGGAGTTTATTAACATCTTGGATTCTTTTCCTGGCAGGAGTTAGAATACTTTATGCATTTTCCATCTAAAGTTTCTTGTCTAATTACACCAAGGAGAACAAAGTCATTAAAAGTAATCATCATGTTAATAGACAAGAGATTGAAGGCTTTGAGGGTTGGGTAAGTCCATCTTCCTGTCACACGAGGTGGTTTGGTGTTTGCCTGTAGGCTTCCAAATGAATATGAATTGGTAATCAGCATGTTTCATATTCATGATGCAATCAAAATGCATATTTGATTGAANGCCTCATTTAATAAACCAACAAAATATTCATAAGTGCCGTGGTGGTAAAAAGAGCTTGCATTTTTATGATTTCTGTTGAGATATAATTACATATAGTAAAATCCTCAGATCTTAAGTTTTCTCCACTGTGAATTTCTTAGAATGTATATACCATGAAACCAGTACCCAGTCAAGCATAGAGAATTGCCATCAACTTTCAAATCCTCTTATTTCTTAGTAGATTCCCTCCCTAAACCCCGAGTTCTCATCCTATAGAGTATCTTTTATGCTCCTGAACTTCATAAATATGCTGCATACTTTTTATGTCCATCTATGTTATAAGCATCACTAGCTCATTTCTTCCTGATGCTTAGGATCGTGTCATTGGATGAGCCTAATATCATTCACATTTTCTCTGCATTGATTGGCATTTAGATCATTAGTATCATTTGTTAATATGGATAAAGAAGCAAAAACCTATGGGTATGGGTATGTTTTCATTTCTGGTGCAAGAATACCATAGAATTGCAGGATCATGAGGTAGCTATTTGTCTAATGTTGTGATGATTAATTTTACTTGCCAACTGAAAATCATCTAGAATTACCTGGGGAGGTAGTCTCAATGAAGGATTATCTAGGTTGGCCTGTGGGAAAGTTTGCAAGGTGTTCTCTTAATTCGTTAGTTAAGATGATAAGGGCCTGCTCAGTGTGGATGGCAGAAGAGTTGAGAACATGAGCTGGGCAGTATGCATGCATGCATTCTCTCTTTGCTTTCCACTGTGGATGTGACCAGAGCCTTTAACGTCTTGCTGTCTTGACATCTATACCATGGTAGACTCTAACCTGGAACTTCCAGCTAACATAAATCCTTTCCCCCCGGCTTTTTGTCAGGGTGTTTTATGACAGGAACGGAAACAACCTGAACAAATGTGGCTGCCCTCCCACGCTGCAGCTCTCCATCATTTGGAGTGGGAAATCCTTTATACCTGAGCCATCTAGGTTCTTTATATATGGTAGTATCTCATCCTGGTTTTAATTTGTATCTTCGTAGCTATCAGTGTCAATTGTTTTTCTCAGGTCTTTTGTGATCATAGTTGTGTTTTTTTTCTTTTGAAGTATACATCTAATTCTTGACATTTAAAATTGGTCAATTATTTTCTTTTTTATT
>LZPO01108400.1:18548-35723 GCA_001675575.1 Neotoma lepida | reverse complement strand
GTGTGTGTGTGTGTGTGTGTGTGAGAGAGAGAGAGAGAGAGAGAGAGAGAGAGAGAGGTCCTGAGAGGATGAAGGAGAGGATGTGTGCTCTGATTCCATGGCCCCTTGGCAGGAAGTAGATACTGAGGATGTTCAATGTGGTAGTCAAAGCGTTCAACCACAGGATGATGGGATATCAGCATCAGTATAGTGTTTGATGCCAGAGCTCCCAAAGTACGTGTGGTTCATAACACTGACTGTATTGGACAGGAGAGCAAGGGAAGAGGAGGCTTAGCTAGAATGTACTGGCCTTATCATTAATTATTTATCATCAACAGCACCCCAAATTCCTTTCAGGCCCCTGAATTCCAGAATGCCCCTAAGACAGCTGAGGTGAGAATTCACCACTTTGCTGGGGTCTAACAGGGTTCNGGCAGCCTAGGCTGAGTCCTGTGGGGAACCCCAGAAGTNGTGTTAGTCTGGAGTGTCACTGAACCCTGACCAGCATGACCACAAGTTACCCACTCCAACAGCAGATGAGCGATCAGGGTAGGTACACCCCAGAGGCTGTTAGTAGAGTGAGTAGTTCTGACAGTGGGGAATCACGGGAGCCCTTTCTTGTCCCTTCTAAATGACACTGGGGTGATGTTGGTGAAAGTCAGGCAGATCCTTAAAGTGGGGCTCCTTCCTGTGAATAATAGCTTGGGTAGTTACAAAGGGGGCTGCTTGGCTCAGAATCAGGCTGAAATGTTGCACTGGACAGACCTTTTTACCTCCCAACCCAGGAAGGATAGGCTTCACAGATAGCTCAAAATATTTATGGGGACTCAAAGAAGTCAGTTTCTCTGCATATCTNAGTGGCTGGCCCTGAACCACCNTGAGATTGAGAAGACCAGTTACCAGGGGAAGCTTCTCTCAAAGGCTCCGTGGTGCAAAGTGTGCATGGGGGCCCTGGTTGCTGTTCTGCAGCACTTATCCTATGATGTGACTCCTTGGAACAATGTGTCNNATTACTTTCCCCAAGTAAATAAGCATTCTAAAATCATTAAGTCTAGATTTCATATGTGCCCATTAATCACTTCAAAATTAGCTTATTTTTAATTATCTTTGATCCCTATCTCCAGGTAGCTATTATTTAATTGAAATTTATATCCCACCTATTTTCAAAATGGTTGGAAGTATCATTATAATTTGGCTCTGTTTTAAACAGATCAATCAGAGGACTGNCATCAATCTGCTAACCCTTCCTGGGAACTGGATGAGGTATCAATCAACCAGTTAGTGAAAAATAGAAATTTCCTGATAGGAGGAAAAGGGGGACTTAGGGAATTAGGAGATTACTTGTGTATTNTGATATAAATAAAGAAGTAATNACAGAAATAAAATAATACTGTCACTATCAGATAGTCTGGTATGAGACCCCTTACCAAAGGTCTTTATTGGAAATTTATGATACTGGACCAATGACCAAAAGAAAATAAACAGTTGCAATAAGCATTCTTTAAGCAGGTAATGGAAAGATCAGACACCCCCAAGATTTATTCATTTAGAAAGAGTCAGGTGAAAGGCAGCGTGGGGCAAGAGCTCCTGCCTTGGGCTTGGGTTGCAATCTTCTGTGATAAGACTCTCTGGGTACAGCTCAGCCTTTCTACACATAAAGGGGGTTATCTTCCTGTTGGTATTTAGAAAAGAAGTCTTGGTCCCTGGCTAAGTACAGAAATTACTTTACAAATTCCATTTTAGAGTCTATCTTGTTGCATTTCACACAAACAATGCCTGGAAGACCCCAATTGTTTGGAGAAGGAATATATTACACCCAGGAAGGAAAAACATTTGGGATAGTCTAATCCAAAGAAGGGCTCCGATGGGTGATATATGAATCATTAGACTAATTTGCTCTTATTACACACAATCTCTGGTGATTTCTGACATCCCACTCTGTAATCATTAACCTTAAATTGTCCTATAATACTGTTCTTAGGAAGTACAAAAAGTTGGTAGTTATTATAACATGCCAGTGTGGTGAAATTTTGTAAAATTTTNATCTGAAATAAGCATAATTGTAGTACATATTTACAAAGTTATAAAAATAAATATTACTGCCGAACTTACTCTCGGTGTAAGCAAAGAGATGAGGCACTGTACAGGATGCTGCAAACAGTGCGCTAGGAACAGACATTAGCACATTAATAAATCATGGCATTCAGCAAGTTGAACCAATGTTGTACAACTCAAAGCCTAATGAAATTTCTGTATTTCATTTAAGATACTTTAATCATTGGCTTCTTTACTCATTTTCTTTCTTTTTTTATTTTCTTATCTATCAATTTTTTTTCAGATAAGCCCTTCACTTGCTGGCGCCTGGGAAGAATTCATTTAGAAGTAAGGGCCTCAGCGGGGAGACAGGCCTTTTACCATTTATTAGTAGATTGTAAGGCAGTAAAAAGTGTCTAGGTTTCGATGGTTGTTTTATTCCTTTAGCCTGCTGAGCATGAAAATGTCTTCAGTGTTCCCCAGTAACAGTGTAAACACTTCTTGTCTAGATAGACTTAGCACATTAATCATATCTGGCCATTTGGAGCTAATTTAACCTAAGGCAGTTGGCCACAGGAACCCAGCAACCTTCTGACCACTGTCCCAGGCACCACCAGTATCAAGTGCAAGAGAGTTGGGTGAACTGTACCTCAGGTGGCCATGGGCTCATGTGCTGGGAGAGGGTGGATTCTGTCCTTTTAGGATACTGGGACAAGATTTTCTTTACCTAGTTTTATACAACAACTTCAATACTATGAATCTGTGTGTTCAAATATTCTGTTGGTAGAAACCCAGTGTTCAGATATCTTTACCCCCATTGGGGTATATGATCGCTATAGTATTATAAGGGATGATGTGATAAGCCTAAATATTAGTTTTCCACAACAATGTGTTTCTAAACACACATTCTCATGAAATACATTCCTTAAGTCTCTGAGCCCCTAAAATATTGTTTGACAACTGTGTCTCACTGCTTCAGAATAAAGCCAGGATCAAGGCACGTAACAATCAGCTACTTGTGTTGAGAATAGACAGAAGGTGGGGTTNAAATTGAATTTCTTCTTGCTCCCCTCAGACAGAAAATGACTCCAGGCAAGGGAAGCAGATGGTGAGAANGTGTGTGAAGTAAGCACGCAGGCAGAGGCCAGGGTGTGGGTCTAGAAANAGGGGTGAAGCGGGGGTGATAATNGGGACTGGGACCTTCCCTTCTGCTCTGCATTTGTGGGGCTTGGATCTAGAGCTATAAAACATTAGNGTTGGAGCAAGGCAGTTGCAAGCAGGAGCAGGTGATGGGAGAAAGCAATGCCTGAGACTCGAGAAGAGCCTTGTGAAGTTGGCAAAGCTTCACGGTTTGGGGGATGTGGGCAGCTGCCACAGTCAGAGGTAGAAACTGGAGTCTAGCTCAGCAGTGCTACAAGTGGCTTGGGCTTAGCAGAAGGTTTGGCAGATGTCAACATTCAATTCACATCCATCCATCTGTGAGAGAATCCAGATTGTGGCCAAGTTCCATTTGGAAGGAAAGTGCCTTATTCTTTAGGTCTGAGGAGATGAAAAGATATCCTAAGTTTTGATATTCAGTATGCTGGTAAAAANCAACCCAAAATGTACCTGGGTTTTTGAAGTCTTCCACTTAATAGCAAATTTTCTTAATTCATAATTGGAAATCTGCAATTTAATTTGTATGCATGGATCATAATGTTGGAAATTAAGTTTAGAAATAGATTGTTTTTGTTAAAAGAGCCAACAAGAACAAATGCAAAATCCAGCAGCCCTAGCTGGTTGATTCTTAGTGGTCTTCTTCATCTGACCTCCCTGATTCTGGTGTTGGAACGTGCCAGTCAGTGGCAACTAAGGAAGGGTGTTTATGACTTTGACCTGTTTCTACCCCTGTCAAGTTCATATCTTTAAGCTTCTCACTGGATACTTCACAAATCCCATGAAGCTGTACCAATTCTCTTGCATTTGTTTTGTCCATGATGAGTTACTGGGAACTCACAGTACCAAATGCCATTTTCTCTTTATGAAACTAACTCAAATGGTCATTTCTTTAGATAATCTCTTTTCTGAGTGCATCTATTGTACAGACATTTCTTCAGGCTCTAACTTCAGATGTGATCTTACCCTTTGCTGGATTGATCCAGTGGAACTTGCAGCAATAGGCATTCAGTCCTCCGTGGAGATTTTGCCATTTTACAGTTCAAAGCATGAGGTTTTTAAGCATACAGCGAAGGAAGGACACTCTCTCATCTAGTAGCAAATATACACATATCAGCCCAGCCCCCTTAGGACCTGCAAATCTGGCAGAACAGATCCTGATTAGAGAGTTCTGCAGTCACTCATGCATTGTGCTATCTTTTAAAAAGTAGACTAACTTTTCCCTTCATTCACTCATCTAGTCATCCATCCATCCATCCATCTATCCATCCATCCATCCATCCATCCTTCCATCCATTCATTCACTGTATGTTTTGCAAATTATGGCCATAGGGAGATAGCACTGGAGAGAAGAAACAAAACCCTTCTACCCTTACTGAACTTACAATCTGATGGAGAAGGGCATTAAAACCAAAATAAGACTTCAGTATGCACAAAGTTGACTTGGTATGCTGCTAAAAACGTATTTCTTAAAAGAAATAGCTTGAAGTAAACAACACTTATTAACAAACAGAGAAATTCAGCACACTTTAAAAATTGTTTAATTTATATTACCTTTAATTTTTAAATTGGGTATAAGAGTTTTCTCCTTGATCTAAAAAGAAGGGTTAAAAGACATTCCTTTATTTAGCAGAGTACAATGAATTTTTGTTTGAAAGCACCTTACAATAAATAAACCAGTTTATTACTTCAAAGATTAATTAGCTAAAGCTCAGAGATTTTACATGGTTTTTCCAAAGATGTACAGTTGACATTACAGACAGAACAAAATCCAGTACTTTAAGGAAGTTATTATCTGAACACTGATGGGTTATTATCAGACAGTATGAAATAACACTAGNGGTAAGTTTGATTTATTTTCAAATTCAAAAATAAAGCCATGAATCAAACAGTGTGCAGTGGTTTAANACCATAACCTATGTTATCTGAATGAAACAAGAGATGGAATTGGACAGAAATACCCTTGAACAATGTCATAGCAGTACTTGTCACAGAGAGTAATTTGCTGTTTTTCTCAAAATATTATACTTTAATCTTAAAGTGTATCTAGGTTATTCCCTAACAACGTTAAAGGCATTCACTGCTATGGTTTGGATATGAAAGGTCATGTTCTCTCCACTCCTTTGCCAAGGCTCAGGTCTCAGNTGGAGGCAGCGTTGGGATGGTAAGGGTCTATATTTTTAGATAAGTTACTTTTCTCGTCACTTCAATAGAATAACCAAGAGAAGCAAGTTAAGAGAAGAGGGTCCATTTTGGCTCACAGTTCCAAGACAGAGTCTATCGTGGCAGGGAAGCCATGGTGGAGGCCATGGTGGAGGCCATGGTGGAGGCCATGGTGGCTGGAGCAAGAGGTGGCTGGTCACATTGCATCCAGTCAGGAAGCAGAGCGATGAATCATGATGATGTTCGATTCTGCTCTAATTCTCCTTTTTATTCATCCCAGGACCCCAACCGTGAAATGATACTGTGAAACTCTCTCTAGTCATGCCTACAGGTTTCTCTCCCAGGTAACTCTGGATCCTGTCATATTGACAACCAATATTAACCATCACAGAGCTCTGACTTCATCTGAGTTAAATCATTGATCTCTTTATCTCCATCTCCAATTTCATCTCTATCTCTCCACTCCCATCCCCCCCCACTGCCACCCCCACTTGTCTGTCATCAAGTGAGCCTCTTCATTCTGTTCTTCTTGCTGTTGGACCATGCACAGAACTAAGTNACCATGAACTGAGATCTCTAAAGCCATGCCCCCAAATCAATCTTTCCTTAAGATGTCTCAGCTATTTTTGCCATAGCAAAGAGTCTGTTTCAATCAAAATGTAAATGTTAGCTGAATACACAAAACATCTTTCACGGTGATAATGAATCTGTTGGCAGACCTTTCATTCTTTATTATATAAATTTTAGCAGTATATTTGCCAGCGAGAAACATGGTCAGGGAAGTGCTATCTATGNTCAGCTCACCTGTATTCCTGGGTTGGTTGGCANGTGTCCACCTCTGCCCTTGATGAGGCTTACTGGCCTGGACACTGTGGACATTGGGAGGAGTATGGCAACACTCTTATTGACTGAGCTAATCCAACTGGATCTGAAATAGGAACTAAGAGATGGGTTACTTTAAAGTAAAACTCACTTGTGCATACACCTGTCCTGCAGTGTGATAACTTGGTTTTCAGTCAATGAGATGGGTCTTACGCTGTGAAGTCTGATCAGGGGGTAGGGGCAGGGCTTAGGCAGAGAAGACCTTGTTTTCAGCCTGGCAACCCAGAGGTTCCACACGCAGGAGTAGATGGGAATGCTGTTGGATACAGCTTGCTAGGAGAACGGCTTTCTGATTTGCAGGGCCAGCAGCAAAATGGAAATGCAAGGCGCCTCTTTGAAAATAATTAAGAATTTAAGGTAATGCTAGCTGAACCTCGCCTCTTTGAAAATAATTAAGAATTTAAGGTAATGCTAGCTGAACCTTGCAGCAAGTTCAGGAGTTGGACCCCGGAGAGCCTTCTTGCTGCTCCTCCCTAGCAAGATAGAAGGCTGCCCTCTAGTGTTGCAGGGAAGGTGAAGTTTTCAAATGGGCTTTTCTTCTCCCTCAGGCCCCCTTAGAGCCTCCATCGTTGATTTCTTTGTGCATTTTGTCACAAATTGATGCAGGGTACATTTATGGGCAAGCCCCCTTATTCCCCATGCCTTGCTGCTGCACAGCAGTCTTGATACCTGAAGGTGTAGAAACGAGCTAGAGGACTCCTTGGGGTCCCTTTAGTGTCACAAGCCTATATTTCATGTCTTGGCTTTCTACAAAAGGTTATTTTTCATTTTGTTTCATGCTGCCGAGGGGTTATTTTTCCTCTTCTTTTGTCTCTTTCAAAATAAAACCTGTTGTGAACTTTGTGAAAGATTCTTGGTTCCATGGGTCCCAAAACACTGATAAAATAATAATCATTTTAATAGTTCACTTTTTTAGTATTGCATATAAAATATTGACAGAGGCACCCATAAAAATAAGCACCCCAAACAAAACAAAACAATAAACCCTGATGAAATCGCAGAGGAGGCTGACACAGCCTTGATTTTTGTGGGGCATTCTTTCTAAGACCTTGGTCTGTGTTGACTCCAATGAAGCTGAAAGGCGAGAAGAAGAGGGGAATGTTGGCTTTTGTTCCTGGTTGCTCTGCAGAGCTCTGTCTTTCTAAACACCCTGGAAACTCCTCCAAGGGTCTCAGAATGGCTATACTTCCCTCCCCCCTCACTCTGAGCATTTAGTGCATGTATGGTAGGCACAAAATAAATATTTGTTTAATTAAATGAAAGTAGGTAACTAAACATCTCCTAAAGGCCCATGCAGAGTCTTTCCAATTAAAATTTGCCTTTATTTTTACAAAATAATTTAATATTATTTTAACAAAATCTCCTTGAGTTACGGTTCCTTACCATATTATGTCATGGACAGTGGGTATTAAAATACCCTTTGCTGCTAGAGAAAAGAAAATATCTAAGCATTTACTGTTCCCTCATAAGTCTTACAGCCCCCCACCCCCTATACTTAGATCCCAGATTATCTTTTCTTCCTTCTTGTGTGGGTGAAGGAGGGTGCTTTTTAGTGCTTGCACTGAGGAAATACAAGCTGGAGAGATGAGTAACAGCATGTCGCTAGCAGGGAGAACTGGAAATGCACAGTTCTGCCCCACCCAGACAGTCCTGCACTGGGACGGNTTGCAGCTTCTCCACGCAGAATCTGCACAGCCCACTGGCAGTGATTCCTTCAAGCGGGTCAGCCCTGGTTATTTTAAGCTCTATGCATTAGTGCTATTGGCTGCTGGAGTTTGCTTTCAGAATGTCTAAACACCCGTAAAACCTGAGAATACAGTATTCATATTTCCTGGTTCAAAAGAAAGGCCCAGTCAATCAGAGGGTTTGGGCCTGCAGGAGAGGTTGAGGCTGGGTCATGAAGGTGTGGTCAAGGGTGAGCTTTTGTTTAGCAGAGCAGGGAGGCTCCACAAACACGTTTGGTTCCACTGTTAGGGCACCCTTAGTGGCAGCNAAAAAAGACTNCCAGGTGATACAGGAGAGGTCTTCCTGTCCCTGGCTTCCTCCTTAGTGATAGAAAAAGCACAGGACTGAGTGAGGAGGATGGCAGGAAGTCCTTCCCAGGATCACATGTCCTGGATTTCAAGTCTAAACTGTCCCATTAACCCCATCCNTGCCNTCTGCAGAGGTTAGCACNGCTGTGCCTTCACCCTNTGGATCCAGCTGTCATGGACTGTGGTCAAAAATAAAATCCCTGGGAATCTCTGGGTCTAAGTCTCCGCTCATGGCCTAGGTCCAGCATTGGCGAGTCACAGAGCTTTTCAGGTCACCTGTCCATGCTGGTTTGCAGCTCAGGTGGACAGGCCGCAGCCAGAGAAGATGCAGGAGTCTCAGGCAATGCAATCCTGGGGCTGATCACCCACGGAGACAGAGGAATAGTTGTTGATGCATTGTTGTGTTTTGGACTCCTTAGAAAATGACTTGGGGGAGAAAATGGGTTCTGAGCGTTTTGGGATTGAAGGGCGGTAGAATAGGAACCCTCTAGAAGCAGTCCTTCGAAGANCAGTGGTTAGACCTGTCATCAAGAAACTAGAAAAGAGCTATAATGGCCTCAAGCCTCAGGCACAAGGAGACAGGTGACATTGACTTCCCAGATGCCTGCCGAGCCTGCCCACAGAGGATCTAGCGAGGATTTCTCATGCCTCCTGCATCTGGTTCCTCAAAGTAGCAAGTGGCATGGAGTGACTGAATCCCAGGCCAAGCTTGCCTACACAGAGGCCCAGTCCTGCTCCTTGGTACAACTTCCATGGCATATCTGCTANGCTGAAGGGGTTCTGGGGCAACCTATGATACCTAACACCAAGGTTCATGGGAACTGCAACGTGTGAAGAGCAAAATACAGAGCCCAAGAGAGGCCATCTACCTGAGGACTGCAAGTGTCTCTACTTACTGTGTGATTGAGCTCTTGGGACTGTTCTTTCAAAAGGACTCCCCTAAGTCCCAGCAGGGACCTAACCCCTGCCTTGCACNGGAAGACAAGGTACTGCAAAGTGAAAAGGAAGCCACAGCCTGCTAAGTAGGGGCACTAAAAAGGGGAGGTGGTCAGGNATGTGGGACCCCTTTCCAGAGGCTGGGGGTATTGGAGCGTGGNAGCGTCCCTCCTGGCTGTCCTGTGAGATTTGGAGAGGCAGTGGGGACCNTGGCAGCCAGGTGGGAGACCCAAGGAGGCCGAGAGTAGCCTCAGACTGTGCTCTGCTATAGTGGAGAGCAGGGCTGGAGCCCCACTTTGCGGTCCAACAGGGAGAGGAGGGGGCTCCCCACTGTGTGGCCTGTAGCAGGGTGGAGGACAAGGTCGTACTCAGCAGATTTGCCAGGAGCTGGGCCTGGCAGTCCGTCCGTCGGGGGGCGGTGGTGGGCGCGGGCCGGCGCCGCCCCTGCGCGGAGGCCGGTGCGCCGCGCGCGGGGTGGGGCGAGGCGGGCCGAGGGGCCGGGTGGCTCCCGCCCTCGCGCGCGGTGGCGGCGGCGGCGCCCGGGAGCTGCCCTGAGGCCGCCCCCGGCCCCCGCCCGCGCGTCAGCGCGCCCAGCCCGGGGCTGCGAGCTCCGCCCGCGCCCGAGGCCCCTGCGCACAGCTCCGGGCGGGCAGCCGGCGGGTCGCTGCGGCGGGCGCGGGGGCGGCAGGCGGTAGGCGACCGCAGAGCGGCGCTGCCCGGGCCGGGCGCGCACGGCGGGCGCTCAGCTAGCCGCCCCGATGTGGCAGGAGGCGATGCGGCGGCGCCGCTACCTGCGGGACCGCGCCGAGGCGGCGGCGGCGGCGGCTGCGGGCGGCGGCGAGGGGCTGCAGCGGTCCCGGGACTGGCTCTACGAGTCCTACTACTGCATGAGCCAGCAGCACCCGCTCATCGTCTTCCTGCTGCTCATCGTCATGGGCGCCTGCCTCGCCCTGCTAGCCGTCTTCTTCGCGCTCGGGCTGGTGAGTGGCCTCCCTGTGGCTCCGCGGGGACCTCGCTGGCAACCGCGTCCCGCCCCGGGCTGCTCCTCACCCGTTGCATCCTGCCCGAGGCCGGCGTGGCTCGAGCGAGAGCTGTGGGCAGAGGAAAAGTTTTCTTGGAAGGCTTTGCCCAAAATAAAGTTGCCGGGGCGTGCTCCAGGTGGACAGGCAGGGCGTGTGGGTTCAGCATCTCTGCGCCCCGTGGCCAACTCTGCGCTTTCTCCTAGCGCGGCTGCCCGCAGCAGAGGCAGTCCTCAGGCTTCCTTGGCGCGACTGCTGCCTCCCATCCCCGTCCGTGGAACGGCCCCCTGCTCTCTTTGAGTTCAGTCTGGGCATTATTTAACTCTTAATATAAGCTGACTTGGGAAAGGAGTTCACGACAGCCAAAATGAAAACCAGATAATGTGCATCTTTGCTTTTGAATCTGTCTGTGCTGAGCCCTGTACAGAGAAAGTAATGGAGTGTTGAGCAGATACCTATAGCTTATCCCCAGAGACTACAAGTGAGCTAAAATTTGGAGGGACCCTCGCTGCTTTTCCCTTTCTCGAGAAGTGCATGACTCGGCTCATGAGTCCCTGAAGATAGTTAAAGCGTGTTTTCATCACTAGGGGCCTTAACGCAGCCCAAAAGCTGATGTCAATTTTTCTGGTTCATAATTTTCAGTCAGGAGTCTTNGGCTGGCTCCCTTGAGCCCTGAGAGGAAATCTGTAGATAGAGGTAACTTCCTCTTAGCGCTCTCTTCAGTGTGGTTCAAACTTTTCCCCCTGCCCATGATTTGTGTGTGCAGACTGTGTGCGTGCTGAGGCCTGGATGATCTTGTGAGTTGTGTGGTCAGTGGTTGATCTGGGGCTGTCTCCACTGAATGATATTTCCTGAGCTGAATGATATTTCCTGAGCTTAGGGTGCAAGTACATGCCTGTATTCATCAGTCTCCCGCCGCAAGACTTGCAGCAGATTCAGCTCACACTGCCTCAAGGGCACAGAAACTCTGTTAGGTATTTGGCAATTTGTTTTAGATATCCCGAGCCATATGGTGTTCACATTATGAGGCGATAGAAAAGTTTCCGTCATGGCTCAGTTTTTTTTTTTTTTTTTAATGCCCCCACCGGTGTGGGTCCTGTTTTCTGACCGAGTTCCGTGAGGTAAGGAGAGAAAATCCAACGTGGCAGGCCATGACGTCACTGGTCCTCTCCTGCAGCAGGCAAAGCAAGGGAGCCCCTTTGATCCTTGTAGCTTAGGTGTGAGAGGAGGGCAACCCCCACCTCTGCCAGGTAGCCAAAATTTATTTCTTGTCACTACTTACAAGACCAAAAAGAACTTAAAGAGAGATGTGGGGGTGGGGGCGGGCAGGACTTCTGGCCAACAGTCTCTGAAGTGCTCTCCTCATTNTCATACTGCTGGCAAGAAAACGCATCACTGTTGTCCTTTGGAAATGTGTTCTTCCTAAGTGTCTCTGTTTGTGAGTCTCCTGAACGTGTAATTCAAATCCTTCTAGCTGGTTCCTTCATAAATGGAGTGGAGCAGGTGATGGCCTATTTATAGTGCCGTTAGTCTAGGGACACAAGTGTGAACTTCTTGTTCCCNGGGCACATTACTTTGTTTTCCATGTTAGAATGCTCCGCCATAAACCATGTTGAATTCAGTGCTCTTGAATGGGTCAGTGAGAAATTCAAGGAAGGAAGACTGAAGGCTGGCTTTTCTGAGTTGCCTTTAGAGAGTTCCTTTTATGTTCCCTTTTGCTTCATTTAAATGATATCCTTTAAACAGTCTTGGAAAATTCTCTAGACATATACAATGTAGCTAATCACAGCTACCCCTCCCCCCACTCCCGCTTCTCCTGGGTTTATCTTCCTTCCTTCTTTAAGTCTTTAAAAAAAAATAACTCCAAGTCCTTAATGCTGTCCATACGTGCATGGCTGTGGGGTTATCCACTGGTGCAGGGAAACCTGCCAGTGGCTGCCCCTCAAAGAAAAGTGACTCTTACAGCAGCCATCAGCTGCCTCTAGCTTCTCAGCTAGAGGTAGGGCCTCATACCCTTTTAAAGGGCATCATTACTTTTCCTTAATATGCTAATCATTTCCACACTTGTCTTCATTCAGTTAAATCATTTTAACTAGAGGGGGTGTTTTCCATAACTTGGCTGTCACCCAGGCCTAGGTCCACCTATGAATGAATGGATTCTGTTCCTCAGTGTCCCTGGCTGGCTTCTTGCCTATTATGTAAATTTTTAGTGTAAACGGAAGACATGTTCCAGGGCGGCAGATGCCTGGATCTGGTCCAGAGTTTACCTTCAGGTGGGGACTCTGGCTCCAGGGTTCTCTGAAGGGAGAAAAGCCCGAGAGATATGGGCGCTGTCCTTCAAAACCATGTCATAGGAGAGACTGTGAGACTCCCAACTTCACAAAGATGTATTTCTAGTTTGCTTTTAGAGAAATTGTAGCCACTNTCTTCACTTTCAAAAAGGAAATTCCCCATCCAGATAATAAAAAAATAGTTAAGGTAGGAACACTGCAGATGCACTAGGGTTGAGTTAGAGTCATGCTTATATAGAGGGAGGTGCATTCTTGTCTCAGACTGAGCAGACTGTGACTTCTGGGAGGTCCACCTTGGGGGATGGAAATGCCACTTAAGCCTTGGGTTTGCCATCTCTCTGCCTTGGAGCACCCTCTGNAATAGCTGAGCCCTCATGTAATTCAACAGGGAAACAGATCTAGTTTTTACTACCTAAAATCTTGGATAGTTTTCTTCATTCCCATGCATCTGCCTGGTTTTGATTTCCGTTAGTCCTTCATGAGTTCTTAGAGTAACAAATCGGTGGCAGTCTTCTTAAACACAGCTCCTGTCTCCTAGTATATTTAGGTCACAAAATGATGCCAGGATAATCCAAGTACATAGAAATCTTTTTGCTATTTGTTGCTGCCTTTCTATAAATTGGTTTTGAATTGATATTCAAAAGGATAAAGGGGGACTGGGGATGTACTCAGTGGGTAGAGTGCTTGCCTAGCGTGGAAGCCCTGGGTTCCATCTACAACACCACATACAACCATCGTGGTGTTACATTCCTGGAATCCAGCACAGTAGATGGGAGGAAGAGTATCAGGAAATGCAAGGTCATTCTCACTCCATTGTAAGTTCCAGTCTAGTCAGGGCTCCATGAAACCTTGATGGAGGTATGAATGAAAATACATAAAAAGGGGGTAAACAGTAATCTGTGCTTCAGTGTTATCCTAACTGATGCTGTTAACGTTTTATTTCACTTAATTTCAGTCAGTCTGTGATTCTGCCATACTGACCACAATGTTAAATGGATCTTTGCTGGATTTTCATTATTCCGTGGAAATAAGGGCTGTCTTGAAACTCAAAGGTCTTGTATAATTGATTGTTTTCAATCTAGAAGTCTAAAAACAAGACTAATGTCTCACACGTGCTAAGAAGTATCCAAAGATGACTTGAGTTAGATAGAGCAATTGTTGGGATAGTTTGTATTTCTGCTTTCTTTAGATAAGGTGAACACTTTTTCTTTGCTTGCTGTGGAAAGTTTCAATACAAAGCTGATTTATGATTTTTTGACATTGGTTTGCTGAGTGCCTACCGAGAGTGCCTCATGGATGGTTGTCAGGGCGACTCTGAAACAGAAAACTTAGAACTAATGAGACCAAACTAAGCTGTAAATATTATCATGTCACTTTGAGTTTTAGAGCTGGCTCTCATTACTGAATGCATGAAAACCTCCTTTCAGAACAAAATCTTCTCATTTATTATGTCAGAAGTCTGCCAGCTTTGCTCAAAAATTGCCTTCATTGTTAGGAAAGGTTGACATAAATTTTGTTTGTCAAAATACCAGGTGGCTCTGGTCATGTTTGTTTTGACTAAAATTTATGATTAGGAGTAGTCAGTATTTGAATGGAAAAGTTATATTCCCATAAATTTAAAGTAGTCAGATATTTCAATAAAGTAGATTTTGTAGCATGTCCTGAAGTAAGAATATGTACTTTTATTGACTATAAATACGCAGTATGTGCAACTGAGCATATGGCCCACCCACTTTTACAGTGGTATGGTGAGCTAGCTTTTAGAAGCAGTAAGTGTAAGTACTTTTCACTGCACATTAATTTTCTATCACNAGGTTTTCCTCCCTCAAAGCAAATATATCAGACAATTTTTTTTCATCTATCTAATGCAAAGAATGTTCATCTTTCAGATCAAACAGGCGCAAGCATTTGTAGGGGGAACATGTCTTGATGGATCCAGTCTTTCAGCACCTGCCTTTGGTGGAAGCATCACTCACTTTTGAGAAGGGCTGGAGTCTGGGATGACAGACAGACCTGCCCCGCCTCTCTAAAGAACAGCANTTTCAGTGTGTGCCTTTTGTAGTTCCAGAATTATAGGAGTAGAAGGGAACAGAGCATTTTCCCAAGAACCAGAGCAAAAGTGGCTAAAGAACCATCTTTTCAGGCATTTCTAGGCAGAGAAGCACTGTTTTCTTTGCAGGTGTTTGTAATTTGCAGCCAGCCAGCCAGTTACTAAGTCATTTCAGTTACATTTTTACCTGTAGTCTACACAAAGGCCAAGGAAGAACTCTTAATTTTGTGCAGGCATGGTGGTTGTCATATAAAGAAGTATCCAGGTACAAATTGAAACTGGAAGCATTCCATGGATATTACCTTCTCTGTTTAAAAATGACAGTCGAGAACTAGGCTTTGCGGCACACACCTACAATCCCAGTGCTTCAAGGATGGATGCAGGAGGATCAGAGTTCAAGGTCATCCTCAGATATGCTTTGAAGTTTGAAGCCAGCCTGAGCTCCATGAGAACCTGTCTAGGAAGAATGAAGAAAGAAATTGGCAATGGTGTAAAATGGTTAAGAGCATCTATGTGTCTTGGAATTTTGATTTCCTTCCTTTCTGACGTCTGTGACCTTAGGTAGACTGTTTACCACATGTTATGGTTCCCTTGTTTGTCCAATGAAATTGGGCCTGTCTCAGAAGGAGGAGATCAAATGGCCAAGCAGCAGCTCAGGGATTGTTTAACATCACAAGGTCCCCTGGAGATGCATTTTCCTCGTCCTGTTAGCCACCTAGTAGGAGACTTGAAAGAGACTCATTCAACATATGAGCAAACTGATACCCAGAGGGCTAAATTAATTTCTTNTAGGTCATGTGGTTGCAGAGATGGGACCGGATCTCAGGGCACTTGGCTTTCCCCCAGTGGTGCTGTGGGAGAACATTGCAGGTCTGGAATTTCCATCCCTGACTTTCATAGTTCCCTGGTGGGATATCCCTCCTGCTGTGAACAGTCTCAGACTTCACTCTGTAATGGCTGCATCTTATTTCCTCTTTCTGTATAAAGGATGGCAGAGATGCACCTTCATAGCTTGTTCATTGAATTAGTGACATCAATCATTTTCAGTATACTAACTCCTCCTAGGATTTGTCCCATTGACCAGAGAATCCACTCATGGCATTCCCGTTGTCTGAGGAGGTCCTGACAGCAGTATGGTCCGTGATAGCCATTCCTTTAAGCTATGGTNTCTTACTGGTATTTTGAAGTCATGGAGTCTATTGAAAAATAACAATAGAGCTGAGATATTGTACAACAGTGTTGGGTTGTGGTACTCATGACAGTCATTTGTTTGATCTGTAATTGTTTTTGGCAGGTGTTCAGGCAGAATCTACTAGTCTGTTAGAAAGGTTGTTGTCATTGAGGCAGTCAACTTGCCCTGTTTCTTATCTCACTGAACACTGCCTGAGCACCTGCTGAGGCTGTCACTGTGCTGACATNATCCCCAGTGGTGCACCCCAAGTGTCTCATGTCAACACTGAAGCCATCTCTTCAGTTACTGTTTCCTTCTGGGGGTAGCTGGTCATTCTGGGCTCCCCAACTAAGGCTGCCTATCCAACTGTGGTTCCCACCCGTACCTCTGTTGTGTGGTTCCCATTCAAGTTCCTGGAGAGTCNAGCCCTTGCTGAACACCCCACCNTTATTGATTTCTGCTCCTGATACTTGGGATACTCGTGAATTGTACAANATGATTTAACACTTGCTTTGCTGGGGAAGTTCAGCCAGATCTATCTCTAGGCATGTTTTCTCTCTACTCATTGTGAGCTCTATCATGAAGGAACTTACTGTCCTCTATGTGTGACACAGTGCTGACCAGGCAGCAGTGTCCTCACAGCTGCATTTCCCATATGTGGCCACTGGTGGAAAGCATGGCATTGCTGATCCACCTGCATCCAGTCCTAGGTTATGCTTTGGAGTTTAACCATTTGTTCTTCCCTCAATTCCTTCCATAAAGTACAATGAATAGCAGAACCATATAAATGGAACTTGGTTGTGAATTAAGTACGATAAATCCCCTGAGTAGTTAGGACAAGACGAGACATATAATACGCTTAAAACAAGTATGTCCTTGTCATCATTGTTTTTATACCACAGAAGGATCTCCTTGTCAAGGGCTTGTGTCGACAGATGTATTTCAGGATGAAAACGAATACTGGAAATTTTAAATTCTGGATGTGAAAGACCAGGCATGTACTTCCACTTATATGATAAATGTGCATATA
Source organism: Neotoma lepida (assembly GCA_001675575.1). Classification (NCBI taxonomy): domain Eukaryota; kingdom Metazoa; phylum Chordata; class Mammalia; order Rodentia; family Cricetidae; genus Neotoma; species Neotoma lepida. The sequence continues at coordinate 18,980 of LZPO01108400.1, read as the reverse complement.
ACTGATTTATTTTTTTTAAAGAAAGAAATGTGGGTAGTTTAATTACAAGTCACATTTTGACAAAAGTTTAACACAGAAATTCTTGCCAACTTGACATTCATATTGTCTTCTATACTTCTCAAGGCTTACCTTTGAGTAATTTTAAGTAAAATTACCAAGAGTAATAAAGTAATGTTTACCCTATGATAACATGGTAATAGACTAAGAAATATACACACATACCTGGTTTGCAAATCCCAGGTGCACTTGGGAGAGAGAAAAGAGTGAGTCACTTTGTGTATTTGTTTCCTTTGACAAAATTAGTCTTGTGCTAAATCAATGCCCTCTTTGTGTAAGGATACCACAAAAGCACACAGAAGGGGTACAGCAGGCCAGGAGAAGGGGCACTGGGGGCAGGAGAAGGAGTATGGGGAGCTAGGAGAAGGAGTATGG
>LZPO01108400.1:0-14521 GCA_001675575.1 Neotoma lepida | reverse complement strand
ACCAACTTGGATCGTCCAGGAAATCTGTGAAGATTAACATGGCTGTTTACTTAATGGTAGAGGACCGGGGGAGCAGGGCTCAGGACTCAGGGGTCAGTGGGAATCTCTTGGCTTCTGCCTTCTGCAGCCAACATCTGCTCAGCTGCTGNCCATCAGCAGTCACAGTTGGAGACAAAGATCCCCAGCAAGATGAATGCAAAGATCAGGGCCAGCCTTTCGGGGACACTGTACATCCACAGGCACCTCTGACTCAAGACTTTTGGTGAGGGCTCACTTGATGCACTTTTGTCTCCCACCTTCCTCTTNGGTTCAGCTCTAGCAAAGAACCATACGGTTATGATTCCCAGCAACACCAAACCCACACCATAATAAACCACCCCAGCTTTAGGACTTCTCAGTCCCCAAGTCCTGCCACACACCACCCCCCCCTCGTGCTGTTACTGCTTGCCACGGACTGATACACTGTTTCATTATTCTTTCAAAATTCAGTTGTTTTTCTCTTCAATCAAAGGGTATTTTATTGTTAAAATATTTTATTTTTTATTTTATTAAAACTCGAAATATTTTATTGCGAGTTTTAATGTGCTTTANATGTGCTTTTGTATAAATTTCTAAATTGTATTATACTATGATCAAAGAACGTGGGTTTTTAGGATAACTTCAAAGTTTTTATACTTTTCAGCAAGTTACCTGATACATAATGACTTCGCATGTGCTAGTGATTGAACCCGGGGCATTGCACAAGCTAGGCAAGTGCTCTACCATTAAACCACACTCCCTGTGCAGTGTGGGATTGTTCTGAAGGCCCGTGTGCCCTGGAAAAGCATATTGTCCTCCCTTGATCTTGTAATCGAGACAAGCTTCTACTTATGTTTGCTGTTTATATTGCTTGCTTGACTTTGCTTTTGTCTGTTTTCTTGCTCTGTCGATAGCTTGAGGGAGGTGCTTGAACCTTCTGTTCTGAGGAGGTTCATTTACTTTTCTCTCTATGTACATTTCTGCTTTATACACTTTGAGGGTAATTAGCTTTATGCCTGTTTAAGAGGGTCACAACTGCATATTTGTTTTATATTCTGTGTTAAAATATAACTCTATAGAGAGGAGTGGAAGTGGTTTTTTTTTATTACATATGCATATGACAACAGGTGTCTCTAGACACACACATCAAATGGAGAACCTAGCTAAGTGCAGGTTTTCATTCCCCTCCCCCAGCACTGCCACTCAGGGTGCTGCAGTGTTGACTGAACACCCAGAGCCACAGAGTGAGTCTGCAGCAGGGTGCAGTGAAGAAGGTGACTGGGGTGCTCAGCCTTATAGGCTGCTGCAGGATGCAGTGCAAATGCATTTCTGCTCTCAGGATGACTTCAAAGCATTTCAGGGAAGTCTTTTTAATNGAAAAGTATTGCTTTACATTAGGGCATCTGTTACCATCTCAGTGGAAACTAGCACTTTTAACAGGAAAAAAAAATACAAGTGCACATGGGAAATAAATGATGAAGACAGATAAACTGCTGCTCTGCAGAGTGGCCTCGAAGAGATGAGGGAGTTGTCGTGTAATAAATAAAAGTGATGGGTGTGTAATAGTCCTAGCAATTAGAATCCATNCAGAATTACCAGAAAATGCATCAAAAATGAAGGACAAAATTTTCAAAGAGACTGATAGAAGCCCATTATCATTATAGTAGATAATACCTTGTGGAAAGTTCCCTTTGTGGAAGGCATTTTAGTACATCCCAGTTTCTGTGCATTTTCTCTCTCTCTCTCTCTCTCTCTCTCTCTCTCTCTATCTCGCTCTCTCGCTCTCTCGCTCTCTCGCTCTCTCGCTCTCTCTCTCTCTCTCTCTCTCTCCCTTTTAAAAGGCATTTTAGTACTGCTAAAGGCATTTAATTTAGTACATTTTATTTCATTTGGGGTGTATGGTAACTTTTTTTTCCATTAAAGGAGGAGGGGGTAGTGAAAAAATAATTAAGGTACATGATGCTTTGATGTTTACATTTTTGTATTAGAAGTGACTGGTTCTTTTCTGTTACAGAGTTTTATAATTTCATCTTGCTTAAAACATAGCCGTGGGGGTAACTCCATGGCTTCCTNGTCATCCGTTGGGGATGGTGTAGGAAAGGAGAGCCGTGTAATTTCAGTCTGAGGGAATTCCTTGACTTCATTTACTTAGCCTTAAGAAAAATGCATGATGCACTGGGTGAGACCTGGGGAAGAATGCAGTTTACAAGCTTTTACATTCTCTAATGAATGCTCGTCTCTGTTTTCCTTGACACTGTATAAAAGGTTTTTTTTTGTGGAGAAGTCTCAGTTAAACCTCACTCAAAGCTGGAGTTCATCAGCAGACGCAAAATAAGTGGACAGCTGTCTTCTTCTTGTTTTTCAGTGGGTACAGGCTTGGCCAAGAGTCAGGTCCCCAGCCTCATGAGCAGCAGCTGACTGTCCTGTCCTGCTGGCCATGTGGGGCCTTGGCTCTTTACCAGGCAGGTCTCACTGTACAAAGTTGTTGCTGCTGTNCTNGTGTGCATAATGTTTCTGGTAATGTCACACACNTAGTGAGTAAAAGTGTACTCAACCACCAGGATCCCACTGTGGCTCAGGGGCCTGCCTCCATGAAAACATATTCAAAATGACAGTGTACACTGAGTTGTAATCACTAACTCTGCAGCCTTGATATATCCTTTATATATATATATATATATGTATAATGTATTATATATGTATACACATATTAGATATATATTACACCTCTGAATGGTACATCTGTATGATACTCCTCCACCCAGTACTCAGGGATCAGGGCAGAAGATGGGGCAGAAAAAATCATAAGAATCATGGACAGTCGATGATTACAAAGAAATGGTGTTGTTCTAGACACAGTAGAGTAGTTGCACACATGAATTAACAACAGTTGTGGCAGCCTGCACATGGCCTGCATGAGCTCAGGTCAGAGAAAATTCTAGCATGAAGAGGAGAGGTCAGCACAAAGTTCTACCCTTAGCTAAAGAGCTGTCTGGCATTTGATAGCTCCTGGGAGAGGACGAGTCAGTTTTCTTTAAGGGTGTGCTCCCTGGTGGGTTGACCTCCCTCCAGTGAAGACCACATATCCAGTAGTATCCAGAATAAACTGTACATGATGGAGTAAAAAACAAAAATGGATACAGAGTTGGATGGGGAGGGAAAGAGGGATGGCATTGGCAAGAATTGGGATGGNGCTGAATATGAACAGCATGCATTGTACAAAATTCTCAAAGAACTAGTAAAAATGAGAAAGCTGCCTTTTTTTCTAATTTTAAAAGAAATTAAAATATTTTGTGGAGAGCTAAAGGATTGTGCAAACCAGCCACTTGGCCACTGTGACTAATGGAAATGCCAACGAAAGCAATTTACATCCAGTGATCAGACACTAAGAACAAGCAATGAAAAATGAGAGACTTAATACTTAAATTTAAAAAGTAACATAGTATTATAGCAAAGTGANAAAGCAGATCTTAGTCATNTTTGCAAAGGACTTCCCAGAAGGCATTGGGAAAACCCCTGTGGACCCCTCTTCTGGCATGGCTTCCCGAAGGAACGCCTCTACATCTTCTACTTCTTACAGCCCCTGGCCTTTGTTTTACAGCTATGCATGTATGAGTCAGGAAAGTTGATTACTGCCTCTTCNATGAATTAATGAGACAAACGAAAACTTGTTCTGGAAAAATAGCCTTCAGGCTATTGTGTGGTTAGTTGTTTGTCCTCAGCTCAGTTAAGTTCATTGTGAGGGGGTTAATATGAAGTTAGTTTTCATGGCCCCATGTGTGAAGCAATCATAATCCCCAGTAGGGTATCTTAAGATGTCATGCTACTGGGTCCTGGGCATATTGGCTTATAGTATCTGAGGGCTGGGCCCTCGTAACCTAGAGGTTGCTTGTTCCCCTTTTGCAAGGACCGTCATGGTGTCTGAGGGTAAGAACAGTAATTTAGGGGCTTGATGGTGGGTGAAGAGATCAGTGGAGCGAGAGAGTAAGAGCATCTCAAAGGATTTGCTAGTTTTTGTCAGTTCTNGAAACACTGGTTCTTCTGGCCTGTGCAAAGACATTCCTTTTAAACGTCTGTTTGCTTCAGGGAGAGGGCTGAGCCCCCATGGCACATACTTGCAGTGCATGCTTGGGCTCCTGCTCTCCTGCTCTCCAGGGCACTTCTTCNCTGAGCCCCCACTTTCTCAGTTTTAGGATGGCACTAGCGTGAGGTCTGCCTCATAGGACTCGTGTAAGGATTGGAGAAATTAAACTGCATCAGAGGGTTAAACATGGAAACGTCACTGAATACTGTGTGCTTCTCTTGTTATGGTTCCTCTTTCCCTACAGAGACCGTTTAACACCCATATAATTGAGGGTACNGGAAATGAGGAGAGCTGANGGGCGACTAAGTCTCAGTTTTGCTTGGGCTCCATGAAGGTTTTGGCTGCTCTGTTCTGCTCTGTGGTTAGTTGCCTGGGATTTAGATGCAGCCATCTCCAATGTGAAGCTGTTAACAGGATAGCGAGGCTGTGTGCCCCAGATCACCTTAGGCATCCCCTGGCTGCAGAAAACCTTACTTCACTGTTCCTTTTATGTTCTTAAAACTTCACCAGAGTCTTTACAGTCCTGGCCATGTGGAGATTTTTGACTAACACAATAACACGTCATGTGTTAGTGATTGTAGACCCTTGGGTGAGGATTAAAAACACTCACACTATGTTATGTCCCCTAGTGAGTGTCCCCTGTAGCAGGACTCCAGTTGATGGTATGCAGTCTCAATCCTTCCTGGTATAATTGAAGGGAACATGGTGTTTATGCTACAGTGCAAATCTTGTATACAATTGAAGTGTGTGTGTGTGTGTGTGTGTGTGTGTGTGTGTAAAGAAATAGAAACAAGCTGGGCGGTGGTGGCGCACGCCTTTAATCCCAGCACTCAGGAAGGCAGAGGCAGGCGGGTTTCTGTGAGTTCAAGGCTAGCCTGGTCTACAAAGTGAGATCCAGGACAGCCAGAGCTGCACAGAGAAACCCTGTTTCAAAAAGAAAAAAAAAATTAAAGAAAAGAAAGAAATAGAAACAAAGTAAGTACTGGCATACAAAAATAGATTGAGAAAATGGCACCAGTAAGAAGCGAATAATAAATGAATGCCCATTTCCTTTTCACTTAGTGGTACCAGAGAGATGGAGGGAGTAACAGCAGCTATGGGCACTCTTTTACATTCTTCCTGTTCTCAGACTTCTATATTTAGTGCTCTCTATTCCTTCACTATTAACCTGTGATCCCTTTAGAACAATAATTGGCATGAATTAAAATAAAAGTTAATCATTGTAGACATGGGAGTAGTTCAAATGTGTTTCTTTTTTTAAAAAAAAAAACAACTAAAACATTCCAAATCCATTTGATGACTTAATTTCCTGAGACCATGGTATTTATGATCCTCTAATTTAGGCAGTGAAGTTGATGGCCTTAATTTCTCCTGGCGTTAATGGGTTCTTACATTCATTCGCTTTTCTTGAAGTCACTTCTGTATAAAATTGATTTCTCCATTTTTCTGGAAAATGAATATGTGAGTGTCTGGCTATTCTGTCTAGTTTGAATAGCTAGGATTGCATGATCTTTCTTGAAAACCATGGTTATTCAATATAAAACTTGGAATCTTTTTAAACTTTTAAACTGTTCTACTTTGGAAATGATTTTCAGACCCACGTAGTTTGGCATTGATTACCATTGGTGATGTTTCCTCATAAGTCATTGTCACTCTGTTTCTTAACTGCAGCTTCTCTTTTCTGTTTCTCTCCAGGAAGTAGAAGACCACGTGGCGTTTTTAATAACAGTTCCCACTGCCCTGGCAATTTTCTTTGCCATATTCATTCTTGTGTGCATCGAGTCTGTGTTTAAGAAGCTGCTCCGAGTGTTCTCAATGGTGATTTGGATATGTCTGGTTGCCATGGGATACCTGTTCATGTGCTTTGGAGGCACCGTGTCTGCCTGGGACCAGGTAAGGCATCTGCATACTTTTGTAGANTCCATCTCCATGGCTTGAGTCAAGCCTTACTTGGTTATGTAGACTTCATCTTGGACTCTGAGAGCAAGACATGACTGAAAAGAAGGTTTACAAATATGTTTGTCTTTTAATTGACAAATAATAATTGCATATTATGGATTATAATGTGATACTTTGATGTATATGTGATTTGTAAGGTGATGAAGTCAAAGTAATTAACATATCAAACACCTGACTGAATTATCCTTTTTGAAATTCGAATATTCAAATGTTTAAAATCTACTCTTAACAACCTTTTTTGAGATAAGGTCTCATCATGTAGCAATGGCTGGCCTAGAACGTACTACACGGACCAGGGTAGCCTCAAATTCACAGGTCCCTCTGCCTTTGACTCTGAGTTTTGGGATTAAAGCCATGTACCACCCCACCTGGCTCTTTTTAGCAATTTTGAAATCTCTAATCTATTATTATCGACTGAAGTCAGCATACTGAGCAATAAATCACCAAATCTCATTCTTCCTGTCTAGTTGAAAGTGAAATAAGCCAGACACAGAGAAGAAAGTCCTTTGAAATATCTACTGTAGAGGTGCTTGCTAGCTGAGGTCATACAGAGCCTGTTGGAATTCATCAATCCTGCTGGCAGTAGGGCTGGGCTGATCCCTGGTCCTTTGTTTGGATAGTGGAGCCACTGCTTGGTATAGTCTGGAATTTAGTCCCATCACTTAGTGTGCTCTGACTCTCCAAGACTGGTTAACAGATAAATTCCTTCTCAGTTACACTTTGCTTCCTGTGTAAAGACAGACTCTGGTGACACTGCTTTTCTACCAATGTGATCACATCCTGTGAGTAAGCTTGCTTCCTATTCCTGTTGCAAAGTCACACCCATTTTGCTCCGGCTGGGGCTCTTGACTTAGACTCTGCCCGTATCTGGGTGATGTCATGCCTTAACAGTATGGCCTAGCCAGTGATGTTACTCAGTGCTTCCGCCTTGTGAGTGGATCCTCTCATGCAGCTGTCTGATGGCTTGGTGGAACGATGTATCATGTAGGGAGAAGGTTTGAGTTGAGGATAGTTATACAAGATTTTAGCTCAGTTTTCAAACTAAAACCCCAGCAGCGAGAGCCTCAGCAGCCCAGAGGCCCCTCACAGGGGGCAGAAGACAAGGATCTAGAAAGAACGAGAAGAAGCTTTGGGTTGACGAGAATAGAGAGGAAGAACTGCAGTAGAGGCTGATGGAGACCCGAGGTCAAGATGGGAATGAGTGGAACACATACATTGAAGAATTCTTAGTGTGTCTATTACAGAACCCTGGCTGAGCCCTGTGTCAAGCATGGTAGGGATCTGCCAGTCTGTGCTTATGTGAGCACCACCAAACTGTCCTTGGTGACACTTTCTGCTCCAGAAGTTAAGACAGGGCAGAGTGAATTCAAGTTTGTCTCACTCTAAAATGGCACTGTCATAGTGGACACAGGAAACAGTGGGTGACTTTACCTCCTCTTCACTACTGTCTCCTCAAGCTACTGAGAGGGCTTGGCGTGCACCCCTGTTTTCTCGACGGCATTTTCCCTGTCTTCTACTGCTGTCCTTGTTCTGCGTATCTGAGACCAGGTGCACCAGACCACCTCTGCATTCATGCTGGTCCAGAGCTAACATCAGCTTGAGGGCAGTTGAAGGCACCTTGCTGCTAGATGGCACGAACCTAGCATCTCCTGGCTGTGGTACTCTCTAAGTTAGTGGGACCACTCTGTAGGAAGTATCCTGCCTGGAAGGCCAAGGTCCCCTCCTTGCTCACAGCCTTACATTTTCATACACATTTCAGAATCAGTTTGCCATGGTCAATGGAAAATCCAGTTGGTGTCTGGAGTTATAGTTTATTAAATTATTGACATTTTGCTTTGCATGAGATTTAACTCTTAAGACTCTAAGGGGGGAGGACATTAAATTACAAAAAGAACACTGAGAGACTTTTGGTTGGTCCTTCTCTGTCTGAGATGGCATGTCTCTTAAAATGTCTGATGCTTTTTTATATCTTTTTAAGACTTTTCCTTCTTCATAAAATTGGCAAATTTCTGTTGTTGTTGCTTTATACATGGAATTTTAAAATTACCTTTCTCCTGCCCATTTTTGCATGCCTATTGCTGTTGTCCTTGCTCAGCTCATAACATACATGCAGTTAGCATTATACAGACTGAGTAGGTTATATTTAGGAATATATATGTCTATATACATATGCATGTAACAGCAATTAACAAAAAAAGAGACCATGAATTTGAAAAAAAACACAGAGGGATGTGTGGGAGGGTTTGCAGCAGGAAAGGGAAGGGGGAAATAATGTAATTATGTTATAATTTCTAAGATAAAAGAAAATTACATATCAGTAAAAAAATAAAATGGGTTAATCAAACTTTAAGAAGTTATTTAACCTAATTGTTAATGTTAATGAGACTCTGGTCTTTTAATTTATTTTTTATTTTTTTATTTTTTCTGATCTGTACACAGCAGTCTCAGCAGACTTATTGCTGTTTCTTTGCCTAGTGGTTTTCAGTTTATTTATATGCACAGTGTTGTCATCTGTTGGTGACATAGAATTGCTATTTTTCCTTTCAAATCCTTAATTCACTCACTGTTACGTAGCACACTCATTTCTTAGCTGGGGTTTGTGACATATGGGTGAATAAGAGCCCGTCAGTGGCATCAGACCTGTTTCTTATTAGACACCTCGGATTTATTAGTCACTTTGTGATTATTCTTAACAACAGAACTTTTTAATCAGGAAGGATTCACCTATTTGTTTGAAAGTTCTTCAGAGAGCAGTTTTCTACATCTCTGTGTGACAGTCCACACCAGTCACCTCTGACATTCTCCCTGAGTTTTCTACGGTGTTCCACTTCCCAGCACCTGTCTTTACTGCTGACCTTCCTGCTGAGGACTGGAGACCAGGGGGACTGTTTCCCAGCGTGGTGTCCTCCCCCTAGGAAAAGAGGCAGGGGTCGAGAGACATGCTTCTTGGTTACTGGGTGGCCACACTCCACTTTGTTATCTCCAGGTTTGCTGTTGTTCACATCCACTTGCTGTGCCCTGACCTACCTTTTCTATAGCATATGATACCTTACTTTGTTTTCCACCTGCTTTTAAACAATCCCTGGAGGAGTCTCAAATGTGCTGGTTTCATCATCACTCTGCGCCTGCTCTCTCAAGACTGATGTCTCTTGGGAGCTGGAGTGTTGGTATTCACTGTCCTCCTGTACCTCCGCATTTTTATTTCCTAGCTGTCATTGAATAGATTTTTCAATATATCACTCCTCTGTGGTTGTCTTTTTCTAGTGTTTGGGCACTGGAAGAAGTATTTACATCTGAAGGGTCAGGAATCTGGTGTTGATCCTGTGGGTTGAGTGTCCAGCCCCAAGCTGGGCATGTGTCTGCAGATACATCTGCGCCTGCTCCTTCCTCTCGCTGCAGGCACTATGCTCAGGAAAGGCCCATGGCTGGGATCCATTGTTATAGTTGTCAAGGGCATGTCTTGTGCTCAGGGTCTGCTTGCTCCCAAGCTGGAACAGAGATGTTTCAAGTTCCAGTCCTTCATAGAAAACTGGCACCCTTCCCAACTCTCCTGGGTCCTCTTGACACATTCACTTGGGATGGAGATCTAAAGTGGAAGCATTGTCTTACATCATCCAAATTTATCCTGCGTTGTTCTTTAATTGAACTGCCATAGATGTGGGCTCCTCCCTGAACACTGGCCACCTGAAAGTGTGTCAGTAAGTTTACCCTGCTTCAGAAAGTGCAGACCCACCGCTGCCCTTTAGAACAACATGGTCCCTTGATGGTGGTGAAACTAATGTTGAGAAGGACTACCTCACAGGAGAATTTTCTAGAATAGGTGACAGAACTATGAAAGTTGCCCCTTCCTGCTCATGAGTCCTCATGGAAATGATGCACAGAGATCACACTCAGAGGAAAACCTCAGTGTAGCTCTTATGTCCTTTCTCTGAGGTCATGGGCAGCACTGGCAGCAACATGGCAGTGCATAGATAACTGTTTGCTGAGGAGGTGTGTAGAGTTGCTCTGGGGGCTGAATGTCACTTGACAGCCTTCCAGAGACAAGGTTGACTTTGTCATTTCTAGTTTCTAAGAGGTGTCACTGATACTGCATCACCCTCAGCTCTGTCACACCTCACATTATACCTTTCTGTGGACAAAGCCCAGGTCAACAAAGGCACTTTAAGAAGTCAGCACACCCTAAGAACCTAGCTCACCTCCCAGCTGAGGTGAGGCCAGGTCACTCTGTTGTAATGTCTCATCTTCACTGTATAGCAACTTGCCTGCAACACACAGTCCTTAGCCTCCCCAGTACTTAGATGATGTAGACTTGGCTAGGCCCTACTGAATGCTTTCCTTTCACACAGTAGGCACTGTCTTGCCCAGCTCTGCTAGTGTAGAGGTGGCTGGTGAAGGATTTTGCTCAGGCTAAGATGCAGGTTAGGGGAAGAGGTTTGCACACAAAGGGACTGACTTCAGAGACCAGCTCTCATTTCTGTCATCAGAGATCCTAACCAGTGTGACTGTCTGGTAGTGGGCAGAAGCCAGATGTGATGGTAAATGCTGTCCATTGACAAGGACATTTCCACCAAAAGAATGATCCAGTTCCCAAATATCAGGGAAATGAAGTCTAAGAAGTGCTGCCTCAGCATGTGGGCAGGTGTCCACACGAAGTTATTCAACAGCTCTGGCTGGGTAAAGATGGGGAATTTGAGCAACTCTGGGAAAGTGCAGACACATCAAAGGATGGGGGGCTCCACGTAATCTTGTCACTCAATCACATAGCTTCAAAAGAGTAACTGGGGGAAAGGAAAGTGGAGGATGGGGTGGGCTTCAAGACATTGGCCATGGATGTATGTGGGGCCTTTCCAATGCTGTTTTGGTTTAACACATGCCAACCTTATCTGGAAGTTATTTCACTCTACAGAAATTGGATCTGATTTACATTTGTTTCATGTAGCTGTTTGGTAAAGGCAAAGAGTTATACAGTGGTGTTTTTTTTGTTTGTTTGTTTGTTTTGATGTTCTGGAAGTGCTGAGTAAAGCTGAGGAGGTGAACTGTGGCATTTTTTATTTGCATTTCACATGGAAGTCCTTGCTGTCCGCCCCACGCTCTGTGAGAGCTTCTGGCTGCACTACCACTTCTCCGCTGACAGAGTGGCCACGAGGCCATGCTTGCCTGTCATCTTTGGATGAGAAGAACTTGAAGCATTATGGGCTTGAAATCAACACAAGATGATATGAGGCATAATTTCCGTCCTGACATAAATGGGACACATTTTTGTGTTTGAAGAACCCAGTAAAAATGTACGTGAATGCCTCTCCTTTACCTAACACATCACACAGTGGAGCATCAATCTCTGCCCAGGAGCCTGTAGAGCAAGTATTGGGAGCTGTGGGACTACCAGTGTCCCAAGAGTTGGCCCCCAACCCCCAGAGAAGTTCCATGAAGGCTGACAAATGATGTCAAGGTGAATCCCCTGCTTAGAATTGCTGAGGCACATCCACACCTGGAGAGGTAGACCTTGACAGGCAAGAGCTCCTAGAAAAGAACAGTGCTTGCTCTGTGGTGGATGCTGGTCCACGTTTCTGGGACTGTGGTCACCAAGAGCCATGCTATCTGAGTTGTGTTTGGTGGCTTAGATGTGTTGTCCTCAGCTCTGCAGTCAGAAGCCTGAAACTGGGTTGTGGGCTGGATCATCCTTTCTCTGTAAGGTCTTGAGGAAGCCCTTCCTCACCTCTCCGAGCTTCTGTGGTGGCCATCACAACTGGACATCCTTCACCTCTGCCTGTGTCTTCACTTGGAGTTTTCTCGGTGTGTCACCATACGCCTCCCCCTTTAGTAAAAGAGCACCAACCACACTAGAATTGGACCCCTTCAGTGGCCTCTTCATTTACTGAAACCTGTAGAGACCCTGTTTCCAGGCTGGTTCTAAACCGTTATATTCACTTGTACCAGGATTTAGGGATTGAACAATCTTCTGGGTTGCAGTATTCAATCCTTGACAGATTTTGTTTCTGGAGAGTACATGTTGCCTCTCAGGCAGCACGTCCCTCCTGTGGCTCATGCTTTTGTTGCTTCCTCTCCCATCTTAGACTTGAGAACTCTCCCACTATTGCTCTTTCCTTTAGACTGCAGGTTCACAGAAGGGAACCTTTGTGAACAAAGCACTGTCTGTTGAGTGTTAGAGATGTTCTCACGTGTAACTATTCGGTGAAGTACATCACCACTGATGAACAAGGAGACAGTCACCTGCTTACTTACGTGGCTATAGAGACACAGGGGACATTCTCTTTAGAATTTGTATGTCACAGGACATTGGCATATGTTCCAGGAACAAAAGTGCTGCCTTTTTATTCCTATGAAAGTGACATTGGGTTCACCCTTCTTGCCTGATACTTTGAAAAAAAAAAAAAGAATGTCTCCAGTTTTCACTGTGAAACTTAGGTGTTTAAGTGATGTCTTGTTTGGTGAGTTTCTGGCAAGAACAAGTCATTTCTCCTTAGCTGATGGTCATTATGGTTTGTTGAGGTAGGAATGGCTTGCAGAAGGCTGGAGGTGAGGAAATGAGTTCTGATCAGGATTGATGACCATTGACCAGAATGGCAGATGCTTATGTAGCTACTGAGAGCCAGTTAGAAATGCCCCCCTGCATGTTGAAGATCTGGGTCCTGTTGCCCTGCATTTTCCCCATAGGAAGAGTGAAATCAAACCTTCTGCTCCTGACAGCTTTGTTTCAGCTGTGGCAGAAAGCGTTGAATGCGATGGTGTTGACTTGCAACACTATGGCCTACTTCGGGGGGTGGGGGTTGACTTTGTGCTTTCAGAATGAAGGAACTTTCTTGGCTCTGTTACCTTAAAAGATGCCAGCTACATGATGAGTACACATACTTTCTCACAAAAATCTGTAGAGCCGGGCAGTGGTGGTGCATGCCTTTAATCCCAGCACTCAGGGAGGCAGAAGCAGGTGGACCTCTATGAGTTCAAGGCCAGCCTGGTCTACAGAGTGAGTTCCAGGATAGCCAGAGCTACACCTGTCTCAAAACCCTGTCTCAAAAAAAAATCAACGAACCAACCAACCAACCAAACAAACAAATCAAACAACAACAACAACAAAAATACCCCAGGTAGATAAGTGGCAGACATCTCATTTGAAGTTGGTAAGTGGGAGAAAGTAGAAGCCATCTGTGGCCTTTGAATTGCACAAAATCAGCTTGTGTTCCATGCCTTACTGGCAGGAGGACTGCTGTAAATACATTCCCACTTGCAGATCACCTGGCATGCAGATGACAGGAGAAAGCCTTCCTTCAGAGCCCTTCCTTGGATGCCCAGGAAGCCCTTCTCCGTAAGCCATGACAATGTCTCATGGAGGCCTTTTGGACTATGCATGAAGCACAGAGCTGAAAAAAAATTAAAAAGTAGTTTTATCTAAAAACAAGGATGAAGGAGTTTGTTTTTAAGTGGCAAAGCCCACTCTGCTGGGATGTGGGTTTTAAGGACACATACCGGGTAGACTAAGCCTGCTGTACAGTTATTTTGGGATCCCACACAACACTGGCTGTTTAGAGTGGAGGCAGCATTTCTGAATTCTCCCTCCTGTTGGGTCCTAAACAGCATGTGGTGAAATCATCCCGGCCTTACAGTGATGCCTTGCCATGTCCCTCACCTGGCTCTGGCAGACCTTGTCTCATTGGGTAATTGGTGTTGGTGTTCTCAGCCTCTCCCTTCTCCCTTTAGAGATTTTCTTCAGAGGAACATGGGGCTGGTCTTGGAGATCGATATCTTAGTTAACTTGGGTCAGGTCATTAGGCAGGCTGTACTGGTCTTTACTCTGTTCTTTCATGAGACCCAAACCCCCACTCCGTGTCTGATGTGCATTTTACTTTATCTTTGTATGTGTGTGTGTGTGCATATAATGTGTATATTTTATGTACTTGTGAATGAGTGATAACATGCATGTACCACATTGTACATGTGGAGACCAGAGTCCATCCTTAGGTATCAATCCTCCCCTCCACCACATTTGAGACAGGGCCTCTTACAGGGCTGGTTGTCATTTGAGTTTCCAGAGAGTCTCTTGTCTTATCCTGTCATTTCACCACAGGAGTACTGGGATTTACAGATGTGTGCTGCTGTGCTGGCCTCATGTGAGTGCTGGGCATCAGAACTCAGAACCTCAGTCACTGAGCCACCACCCAGCACCCAAAAAGTGCATTTTACTAACACTACGCCCTCACCAACAAAGCTAAATGACCAGTTCCAAAGTGTATTTTAAAGACTACATGACCCAGTACCACACACACTCACAAACAGACCACACACACATACTCACACAGTCACAACACACACACACTCACATACACACTCACACACCTCATACTCACACATATACACACTCACATACACTCAAACACATACAAACTCACTCACACACACATTCACACTACATTTACAGACACACACACACACACACACACACAC
>LZPO01108399.1:28027-42410 GCA_001675575.1 Neotoma lepida | reverse complement strand
TTTCTTTCTTTCTTTCTTTCTTTCTTTCTTTCTTTCTTTCTTTCTTTCTTTCTTTCTTTCTTTCTTTCTTTTTCTTATTGGTTGGTGAGAGGGGCATTGCAGTATTTTCCAATTACAATGTTGAGAGGGTAGGAATCATGAATGATTCAGCAGCTGGGTAAATGAGTTGCCTATTATTGAGATAATAATAGGCAGGTGATATTCTCTCATAGCCTTTTAAAATGAAAATTGTCCACAGAGGAGACAGCATACCTTATAGTTGTACCTCTAAAGATTACTTCTTGGAAAATAATACTTTTTTTTTTTAAGTTTGTCCCATGGCGCACTGGACACAGTGAGACAGAAACACCATGGCTTCCTTAGGTAATTTCCTAAGGCATTGCCTAATGGTATTTGCTCTCTATACCCCTTCTCTGTGTGTGCAGCATAGGGAAAACTCTATGGAGCAGTTATTTGTATCTACAGCTATGTCTTATTAATGTGTTTACCTACAGAAATGTCCCATCACTCACAAGTTTGCCATTGAATGTCTGACTCTAAGATCAGGATAACCAGGATAAAAATTCAAAAGGATCACAGTGATGAATTTCAGCTCATGCCCNAGAAAGAAAAGGTTCCTGGGAGACCTCTGAGTCAGTCCGGTCCAGCAGAGTTTCTNTTTACACACCAGGTACTGACATTTGAGTTTGCTCAATAGGAAACAACCATTCCAGCTGTATGCCCGAAGTCTTATGGAGAACCAAAGTCAGTACTTTAGTGGAATTCNATGGGACACTATTACTTGACTTNGAGACTATAGTTGCCTCTGGCTTTTTAAAAAGCATGATTGATACATTGTAAAGACTGGGTCACATAACATAGTGGGCCTGATGTTAGATGTGTCCATCCCTGACTATATTTGTGAATTAAACTTCTTTCTGATACTAGATTTATTTCACATTTCAGAAATGCTAAGACATCCTGGAAAAGGTGAACCAAGTTGTATTAATTTCTGTTGTTGTTACAAAGCACCAGGACCAAGGCAACTTATAGAAAACAAAAGTTTTTATTCAGAGCAATTGGAACCCATCATGGTGGGGAGGCATAGCAGCAATCAACAGTTATGGCAGCAGGAGCAGGAGGCTGAGAGTAGACATCTTCAAAGGCAAGCACAAAACAGAGAGTAAACGGCAAGTGGACTGAATATATAAACATAAATACTCAAAGCCCACCCCTAGCATCATACCTCTTCCAGCAAAGCTCCACCTCCTCAAAGTGCCACAACCTCCTCAAATAGTACCACCAACTGCAGACCAAGGGTTTCAGAAGAATAGTAAAGCAAAGAAGTAAAAAGGTCTTACCACTGAGGCATTTTCTGAATGAAATTGAAAATGATGGCTATGATTGACTAAGTTGTTCTTATTTCACAGGATAAGCAAGTCCTTATTAACAAATGTGGTTATAAGTAGGAAAACAATAAAAACAGAGCTGAAATTTTGAGTTGAGCTCATGAAAGCCAAACCAGTGAGTTTTGGTCTTAATATGATTGGCTGCTCTTCGGAAGATGAACTACTACATCTTATGAAAAAACAAGAAACACAACTGGAACATCTCTAGGGAACCTAAGGAGAAAATTAGATTGGAAAAGAAATGGAGATGGATATGCCAGTGAGAAGGCTACTCTATTAGTTGTTCAGGGGGAAGACTGAAGTTCTGAGTTTGCTGATGACAAGACTGGGAAGAAGAGAAATGTAAACAGGGCCGAGATTTTGGAATTTGCCTGTATATGGGGAAATATCCAAAGTTTCAAAGTTAATAGGTAATTTTAACTTAGATAAATATCACCTGGCTCCCATTGATATCAGGGAGAGGACATTATAGTAAAATTTATGCTTAGAAGATTCAATGATTGCTCGAGTCTGTAAATAAGCATGGTAATGAAGTTGTGAGCTGGTGTTTCTGTGTTCAAATGTCATTAGGAAACTTTGTTTGATTGTTTAGATACCGATGAAGATAATGAAGAGGTAAAGATGACATGTGGATCACCTCAGCAGTTTCCAAGCTCTGTTCATCATACCTTCAGACATTTTATACTGCTCTAACAGAATATGATAAGCTGGGTAATTTATACAAGCAGAATTTATTTAGCTCATCTAGTATGGCACCAATCTATGATCAGGGCCTTCTTGATGCCTCATATCATGGTGGAAGTCAAAGTGAACTCAGGACAGAGATCAGATAGGTCAACTGTATACTCAGAGTAAACCTACTCCTTGATAACAGCCTCAGTCCTTCAGTAAATCCCCTCTGACATCCATCCAAGTTAGCAGCCTCCCCTTTTAATAATGCTGCATGGAAAAATAAATTTCTAACACGAATGTGGGAGGTGAGATCCAAATCATAGCATTTCATCAGAGCATCCAAATTGCAGACACTCAGAAATACATCTCTGTCCTGGCTAGGTGTCAGGCACCGGTAATATTCTGGCCTATACCAGATCATTATGAGTTAAGTCGTCAGAAAGGAACGGCTTTGGGAGATGATGGACCATATATCCACAAAATGACCAAACACACACACACACACACACACACCTTCAGGTAATCACACTATATATCATATATTCTGATGGAATCATCCATTCCCTTTTCTGGAAGAGAATTCTCCCTGCTCAGGGCAGCCACAAATATGTCTTGTAACCTTTGTTCTCCTTTTCAGACCACCTCACAATCTTCCTNGGCTTATACATATTAACTGGGTGCTTATATTTCCCTGAACACTCTCTTTATAAAAATGTGTACTGTAGGAACTACTGAACTCCATCATTTTACACAGTCTTGAGGACTTTACTGTTGCTGCTAGTGACAATAATAGGGCCATAGACGTGAGCAAGTCTTCCTTTCTTCATCTTTAAAGTGGGGAGGTCTGAGCCAAGTGTGGTGGTGTACACCTTAAATCCTAGCACTCAGGAGGTAGAGGCAGGTGGGTCTCTGTGAATTCCAGCCTGGCCTGGTCTACAAAGCAAGTTCTAGGACAGCTAGGGCTGTTACACAGAGAAATCCTGTCTTGAAAAACAAAACAAAGAGTAGAGAGGCCTGAATAGGCTATTTTTATGAACTGCTGTGAGTCTACAGTCTCATGAGTTACAGTTTGAATGTATGTTGAAGTGTTAAAAAGGGTTTTAAGTGAGATCTTGCCAGGACATTCTTCTAAATCTTGACTCTGTCCTACCTTTCCTGCTCACTTTCTGTGAAGGAGTCATAATTTCTCCAAGCATCTTGTTACTAATGAGATGCAATGGTTAATACTGACTTTGAGTGTGGTTGGATTAAGAAGTACCAGCTCAGGCTGGTCTCGAACTCCTGATCCTTCTGCCTCTGCCTTGTTCAGCAAATCCTACCAATGTGCGCCAATTGCCAATTGAACCAGACCAATGACTCATTGCAATGAACGTTTTATGGGTGGGGCCGATTGGACAAAAGGGTATACTGCGCGACACACTGCAGCTCCCGATGCCACTAAGACGAATAAGAGGTGTTGGAAAGATGGAGGAGGGAGGTGGGTTTTTGTTTGATTTAAATTAACTTGGGGGGAGGATTGGGGGGGCATGTGCAGGAGTGAGTGGTAGATATGGAGGGACTGGGAAGTGAGCAGGTTTGAGGTACACAGTGTGAAAGTCCCAAAGTATCAATAAAGAACTATGTTTAAAAAAAAAGAAAGAAGTTCCTGCTTAGGGGGTCAGTAAAGCACACCCCTCCTTAATGTTTGGTAGGAGCTCCACCTTAGCCCCTGGTGTCCCGCTCTTGGCGGACAATTCCCAGCCGCTAGGCGACTGGCGGAGCTGCTTTCTACCTGGGGGTCTTCCGGATGCAGCTTCCTGTGTGGCTCAGGCTGCACCCCCAGCACCACCCGCACCTCCAGCGGCTCGGACTCCTGGCCAAACACGCCCCTTCAGAGCCTGCCAAAACACGCTCCTCCCCTGGGCCTATTTAAGCGGCATCCACGAGACTAGACGCGCTCTTCCCTCTGTTCTCTCACCCCGATCTGTCTGTGGGGCCCGGGAATCACCCTGGAAGGTTCGTGAATTAAACCTGACCTTTCCTCACCTGACCTGACTCTGATTGCTGCGCAGAGAAACCTATCACTTATGTCTGCTCATCTCTGGGACAGTTAGATTCTGAGGACTGTAATATAATCAACAGTTCAATGCCTGATGGATTCATAAACCATTGATTGGAAGATGGAGGTGAAGAGTTGGGTATGTCTCTTGTTCTGGCTCCTTCCTGTCACCCATTTCCTTGGCTTTCTGCCCATCAGGATGTGAGGTGCTCAGCACTGCCCCACCCTCCCTCTTAGGATGGACTCTGAAATCGTGAGCCCAAGTGAAAGAGTCCTTTTATTTATATTGTTCCTAGATAGTTTGGTCAGAGTGACAAGAACAGTAACTAAGACAAGGAGGATGGCAACAGCCCCTGAAGCATCAGTCATGTAAGGGACTCTAGAATGTGCTTAGGTTTTTGCAATCAGGCAACATTAGCTTAATCTAGATGGTTAAAAAGGAGAAAATAAGCATTTCAATCTTTCAAAATAGGAATTACTCAATTGTATATTCTTCTGGTCATTACTATGCTTACCTCTCTGTCTGACTCTGCCCCTCTACTGAGTCTGAGTTTGTATGAATCTGGAGTCAGAGCTTGAATATGGTTTCATCTTAGTTTGGCCAATTATGTAGGTGTTAATGTTTTTCTTCAGATTCTGTTTTTCAATATAATTTAATAGCTGTATTAACTATGAGAATACAGCGACATACTCATTCTCTTTTCCCGATTTTGTTAGGGTTAATTTAAGTGAAAAGTAGTATATAATAACTAATATTTGATATCTGTTTCACTAACAGCAAAGGGTTTGGGTACCACAAACGGCTGTCATTTCTTCCCAACCAGGTCCAGTTGATTCATCACCTTTCTCTGTCTTAGCACAGGTGGAGACCTGTGGGCCTATAGGCCTCCAGTTGGATGCCAGACCTTAAGTACCTTTCCCCGGGGAAGTAAAATGGTCATATAGCATAATTTAGCAATAAAAGTTATAGCTTTATCTAAATTGCTGCTGCTGAAATAAGAATCACCTTCATGACATGTTTCTTTCTGAGAACTTGTTAGGTTTATAGCACTTTCCTGGGCTTTTATATTTATTTATTTATTTNTTTGTTTGTTTGTTTNTTTATTTATTTATTTATTTATTCATTGGTTTTTCGAGACAGGGTTTCTCTGTGTAGCTTTGTGCCTTTCTTGGAACTCACTCGGTAGCCCAGGCTGGCCTTGAACTCACAGAGATCCTCCTGCTTCTGCCTCCTGAGTGCTGGGATTAAAGGCGTGCGCCACCACCGCCCGGCTATTACTGGGCTTTTAATAGTAAAGTTTTTGTTCAAATAAAAAAGCTTAAGTTAAATTTGCCCTTTTGGTTATATGAGACTTACTAAAAACTGCAGGAAGAAGAGAATTCTGCATTGGCAAGTTCCAGCTGGAGAAGGAGAAGCTCATTTATTTTCCCCCAGTGCATTTTTGCCTGCCTTCTGTCTTGTTCATGTGAGCCGGTGTAGATCACTCTACTACCTTATGTACTGTGTGTCCCTCGTGACCAGTGCCTACTCTAGACCTTGCAGACTCTTTTTGCATTTGACCTTTCTAAAGGTATGCTTATAAACCTTTCCATTATGTTCAGATCAGACTAGCTGATGTCCCCCTGCAGAGCATGTACCTGGCTGAAAACTACTTGCAAGGCTGTACTTTTAGCTGAATTGTAACGTTACATACCTTGGCTAGCTCTAAGTAGCACACCACACAGAAAGAGACTGAGTGCAAACATCATGGTTCATGACTAGACGAAACACCCAAAGCATGTGTGGTTGGCTCATTATTTCTCACACCATCAGCTCTGTAACATCTCCCTTCAAAGTGTCTCAAACTCCTTTTGCTACTTGTCTCCACTATGCAACCCTAGCCTAAATTTTTATCTATCTTACCCACTTCTAACTACCATACCAAAACATCATAGTTTAGGGGCACAGGACATTTCTTTGCCACAGTTCTAAAGACTGGTGTCCCAAACCATAGATTGTGTGGCTATTCTAATGGGACCCTTTTCTCTAATGACTATTGTGAAAGGCTCTATTTTCGTAGTTTTTTTAATTTATTTTGATTAATTAATTTTTCCTAGCCCCATCACTGTCTCCCCTCCCTCCTTCTTCTCCTCCTAGTCCCTCCCCTAATCTCCCTGCCCCACCTCCAATTCACTTCTCCTTTTTCTTCAGAAAAGGGCAGGCCTGCTATGTATATCAGCCAGCCATGGTATATCAAATCATTGAGACTAGGCACCTTGTCTCCTATTGAGGCTGAATGAGGCAACCCAGAAGGAGGAATAGGTCCCAGAAGCAGGCACCAGAGTCAGGGACAGTTCCTGCTCCCACTGTTAGGAGTCCCACAAGAAGGCCAAGCTACCCAACTGTAGCATACATGCAGAGGGCACAGGCCATTCCCATGAAGGTTCTCTGGTTGTTGGTTCAGTCTCTGTGAGCCCCTGTTAGCCCAGGTTAGTCGATTCTGTGGTTTTCTTGTGGTGTCCTTGGCCACTTTGGCTCTCACCATCATCTCTGCATCTGTTTCCATCTGTTGCTGGGTAAAGCCTCACTGATAGCTACGGGGCTAGGCAACACTCTGATTATAGTGGAATATAATTAGAAATCACTTCATTGACTTTTTTTTTGCTAGTTATATTTGGTTCTATGCTAGGTCTCTGGGCTATCCAGCCTCTGGATCCTGGCCCTTCAGGCAGTGTCAGGGGTGGACTTTCTCTCACGGTATGGGTCTCAAGCTGGACCAGTTATTGGTTGGCCATTCGCATAATTTCTGTGCCACCTTAACCCAACATATCCTGTAGGAGATGACTAGTTTAGGCCCCTATCTCCCATTGCTAGGAGTCTTAGCTAGGGTCACCCTCATAGATTCCTAGGAGTTTCCATTGCACCAGGTTTCTAGCTCATCCCAGAGATGCCCCTGATTCCAGTTCTTTCCCAGCACTATCCTTCCATCCTTCCCCCATCCGATCCCTCCCATTCTCATGGCCACCCCCCATCTAGACCCCATCCACCTGTGATGTCTATTCTATTTCCCCTTCACAGTAAGATTCATATGTCACCTCTTGAGCCCTCCTTGTTACTTAGCTTCTTTGTATTTTTATAGTTTTATCACTCCCAGAATAGCTACCTCATAGCACAATCATATGGTGAGTTAGAAATTTGACATACAAATTTATGAAGAAGATGTATGCAAACATCCAGTCCACTGTACTAACATCCTATCTTTGGTATTTCCACTACTCTAATATCTAATAGGTTTTGGTTTAATTTGTGACCTCCCTATGTATTCCCTCCACATCAGCCAGCATAGCAGTTTTAAAATGTATTTCTGATTATGTCTTTCTCAGTGAAGTTATAAACCCAAGCATGGCCCAATCTGGCCCCTGACCAAAATCTAGTTATTTCTTCTGCTACAATCTCAGATACAATCTAGTCTCTGAAACTCAATAGTTAGCTGTTTGTTTGTGTGGTACGTACCCAGAGAGCTGCAGCCTCTTCACCTTAAGTTTCAGCTCCCACCCTCCATCACATAGTCTCACACCCATCTTTGTTTCATTTTAGGTCTTAGTGTACATTACATGTCATTGGTATTTGTTGTTGTTGCTTTTGTTTTTTCAAGACAAAGTTTCTCTGTGTAACCTTGGCTGTCCTAAAACTTATTCTGTAGACTAGGCTGGCGTTCAACTCAGAGATCTGCCTGCCTCTGCTTCCTGAGCACTGGGATTAAAGGCGTGCACCATCACCTCCTGGCACATGTAGTTGTTTTATCTTGTTCATTTTCTGCATCTGCCTCATGCACAGCACTAAAATTTCCTCCCTCCCCCCATCTTACCCATGTTTCCTCTTCTTCCTCTTCCTCTTCCTCCCCCTCCTCTTCTTATACTTCTTCTTGCTATCCCCCTACATTGCTTTCTTCATTGGTAGCACCTAGAATAGTTCCTGAAATATAAGAAGTGTTTTCTTTTCTAAGAGCATCTGTTGAATTGATGACCTTTTTGTTGAACAAAGTTTTGTGATCTAGGCACCAGTAGCTTAAGTGTATGGGGAGTATTTATACAGCATATATATAAAGGTATACTTTTATAGCATTTTTGTGGGAGGTGGCTTTATAATAAAAAAGTCGTGTCTGTAGCAGAGTAGGAGAGGAAGGCAAGATTAAACATTTTCTTTATTATCTATCCTTACCACATTGCCTAAATCATGCTGCTGTTAAAATTCTTGTATATACTATGCTGTACTTTTGGAAGTTTTGATCATTATTACAATTAAATAATATTTTTGTGCATTTCTTGACCCCCTGTTTTCCTAATTGATAGAATTATCATGAAATAGAGACCAGGTTTATTTACCTTCCCTTCAAATATCTGTGGATAAAGTGGATGGGATATTTCATCCAGGGAAATAAAAGAGTAAGAGTTTGCGTGAGGCATCCCTATTGATTCCTCTTCTAGATTCATCCAGAAAAAAAGAAAAGCAATGCTTAAGAGAAGTGTTATCAAGGGAACACTTCTGAGAAAGTTTTTAGATCCTTGTCTTCTGAGAGAAGCCTCAGAATTTCCTGCCTCCATGTCCTTTCCAAACTGCTGTATTCCCATGGGAAAGGACCTGGTGGGAACTCAGATGAGGGTAACCTTGCAAGATCTATCCTCAACCTTGGGTGGCTGTCTTTTAGGGGATGAGAAGAACCTGGATAATTGAAAGAGGTTTCACACACATTGTTACAAACTCTTAAGGCACAGCCATACACCATTTAATATACAGTTTAAGAAAAGTAAAAACGAGGCTGGAGAGATGGCTGTCCACATTAAGTGGTTCACAACTGCCCAGGCTTTCAAAGCAGGCACATACACACATCAGTGTGTGAGGGATATGTGGGTACCCTTCACATACATCCACAGTAAATAATAAAATAAATTTAAAAAATAGTATAAAAATTGTCCTGATGCATCTGTAAATATTGTGAACTACAATAATGACCAGCCCAACAAGACATGTCCAAACTTGGGGGTAACTAACAGCTGTCTGATTGGACTAAAGAACCACTCAATAGGAGGGAACTCATGCCTGGTTCCAGAAAACTCATCAAGAACCCATAGATGGAGAGGACATAGACCCTAGAGGAGAGGCTACTGTTACAATTTTGCTAAATTAATATACTATCTAACTGCCTTCTAAATATTTATTCCTATACTCATAGATAAATTTAACTTTCACATCTCATCAAAGAAGTTTCCTCCTCTTCCTCCTTCTTCTTCTCCTCCTTTTCTTCTTTGCTGCTGATGGAGAATAATACAAAGAACCACAACTAGTCAAAGTGCAGAGAATAAGTGACTCTGGAGTGCTCAGACCCCAATGAGACATCTATAATGTAACTTCTACACATCCAAGGCTGAGGATATGTCTTAGAAGAGGGGTTGAACTATAAGAGAAAGAGGACCATGCAAATTCCTCCTCCCACATATTCTGTTCAAGACACAATAGAGGCTATGCACCCTTGAACTCTTAACAATATGGTTGCTTTCTCAAGACCTGGAAATACCACATCAGTGGACATGCTGACATGGAGGTGAAAGGGCTCTAAGTCCCTACCCCTAATGGAGAAGCTCTAGATGGTCATGGGTACTGGGGGAGGGCAAGTTTCTTTTCATCAGGGAAGAGTCCCTGATAGGTCACCCAAGACTAAGTGGTCATCTCTAACCCCATGTACGTATGGGTATGGTAACATGTACGTGCGTATGGGTACGTATATATACATATATATGTATACATATATATATACACATATATATGTATATATATATGTATATATTTAAGAAGAAGATAGGTATTGGAGAGGGAGACATTGCCAGCATGACACAAGAAGAATTAATGGAGGAGGCAAGGGTAGAAGTAATACAGTGTGCTCACATGTGAAATCCTAAAAGAAAGTTTATGAACAAAAACGTTTTACAAATACACAAATACAGGAAAAAATTCAACCCAAAATCCAGGCAGAGTGTAATGCACATGAAAATAAAGTTTGGAGTATGTTCTGCGGTTCTGAGGTGGGGGAGGGATTTTTTCTCATTATTCAGCTTTTGCTCTAATATCACGATGTTTTTCTGTTACTACACTGAAGGCCAGATGGTAGAAGCTTAGGAGGAAGAAAGTAGTTGTGATGAGCTTGCAGCCTTTTGATTGCCAGCTTTCTTTTGTAGCTGCCGACTCAACTTCTTGCCTTTTTCCATCTCCTGCAGCACGGCTGCTCTGGTGAGTGGGAGGGGTAGCTTCAGGGAACTCAGCTCTGCAGATCTCTTGAGTGGAAATTCCCCCAGTCCAGGACTGGCTCCAAGCTCAACTGCTGGCTATTCTGGGCCACCTTAAAGTCTAAGACAGGAACACAGTGATGGGGGCTGCAATTTCCCAGGAGGCTCTCCACACACTCACTGGGCATCTTTAGCTAGCAAAATTATGCTTTGCTTTCCACCGTTTCCTTGAGTTTTAAATATTGAAACAGATTTTGCTTGGGATAATGGAAAGCAGACTTGGGAAACACAACTTGTTCTAAAATTCCAGATCTGATCTGGCTTTTGGTGCAGGACTGACAACAGGAATATAATGAAACAGGCAAGTGGGATTATGCAAAATTTTGTGGTGTCTCTAAGCCGATCTCCTTTAAAACCATTTTCTTAGCTACACTGTTTGGCTTTTATGAGAGGCTGCCAAAGGCTCCCCTCCCCCCAATGAAATGCTTGCCAATTACTTATCCTATGGCTGTATTTTGACTTTCTGAGAATATGAAGAATGTTCCACGGATATCTATCATGTAGTCATCTTGTTATTTCAACCATGTATTAGAAGAAAATGAGCAAGAAACACTAGCATGTGACCAGACTTCTGTGGGAAAAGTGTGGTCTGCTTAACCAAAGAAGCATCCAGGTTCAGCCGTGAAGAGCACAGGGGCTCACAGGTACTGCAATAGTTTTTGTCTACAGTCGATGAGCACAGCCCTATGATGTAAGAGTTCTATTATCAATTTCATTTTAGAGATGAGGACACTGAGACCAAGCGAGTTAGTAACTATTCTAGAATTCTATGGCCACCAAGAGTTAGAGAGGGATTTGAAGCCAGGCCACCCCTGCTATAATTAACATCATTGCCACTGCTTCAGGTCATTGCAAATACCTGCTCACATGAAGAAAAGTAGCCACACAGAAACAAGCATAAAAGATGCTGTAATTCCATTTCTCCAAATAACTCCTTGAGTTTCTTACTTTGTAAGCATGAGAGCAGTAGTGACCCACCGATTGAGTCGAATATTTTAAATGTAAACATCCATTTTCTCATTCATGAGATAAATGAAGTTGCTACAGCAGCAATTGCAGCTGCATTTGCTGGCTGAGAAAGCACCCTGATGGATGGTTGGAGTGTGGCCTGCCATGAAGGGGCAGTGTGAGACTGAGAGGCAGTATAAACAGCAGAGTTTTCAAAGAAAGGGGAAATGGGATTGATAATATCTTAAAGTGACTGTCAATGCACATTTATGTCTCTTGTGAGCAGAGCCATCTTCATAACTTACAATTGGTATTATCACTTCCGTGCTGTATGTTTACTGGTGGGAATTATACATGGTGGTTCTCACCACTTTCAAGGTGTTCATATATATATATAAACACATATATATACACATATACATACACACACACACACATATATATATGTATATATATATATATATACACATACTTATACATTCTTTTTCAGCTCATCAAACCTTTATCCTTTATTCATTAGGAAACATCAATGCCTGATGTGAGGGTCAGGATGCAAGAGGACAGATTCTGGAAACAAAGGTTCTCAAAACATGGTTGAAAACAAGACACAAAAGAGGCAGAAAAGATTAAAGTAAGCCAACTATGCTTTATCGTTTCAAGTAACTTAATACACTTTGAGCTACTTATTTCACCACTTGTTGCTTGTTTGTGAATTATAGCAAGCCATATCCAAGTTCAGAAAACAGCAAAGCAAAACAAGAAATCTTGTTTTTTTGATTGTCTTTGTTTTACTATTTCACAATTTTCCTTTCAGAAAATTAAAGAACACTTAAATACACGCAAGTATAGAAGTATTAGCACACACAATTTACCATGGTTTATATAAGGTCAGTTTTTAGCTCTCAATAAATCTCATAGTCTGTAACCTATAAAAGACAAAAACTCAAGTTTTTGTGAGAATTTCCTATCAAGTGCCTTCTTCAGATTTCTCTACCAATTGGGAAATTCTATGATCTGAAATCAAATTTTAGATGGAGGACTTAACTGCCATGCATTTGGCAGTAACAGAACATTCACTTAATTGTGGCATAAATGACATATAATTTAATTCCACATGGAAAAATGTCTACAGGCAATTAATTGGTTTGCAGAGTCGTTAAGATCAGAAGTTCAAAATGCTGGAGAGGTAGCTCAGTATTTAAGAGCACTGACTACTCTTCAAGAGGGCCAGGATTCAATTCCTCACACTCACATGAAGAGTCACAACCTCCTCTGACTCCACTGCCAGGAAACTCATGCCCTCTTCTGCCCTTTTTTGGAGCCATAGTGTACACAGGCATAGATTCAGGCAAACTACCCATACCTAAAAAAATTTAAAGTTTTTAAAAATCTGAAACTCAAGATTTTAACTGGGCTATCCTGGTGACCTTGGCTCGCAGTCTCATTTATTAAGGAAGTCAAAGCAAGAGGATCAAAAACGAAAGGCTAGTCTGCTACAGAGTGAATCAAAGTCAGCTTGGGAAGCTTGGTGAGAGAATCTATTTTAAAATAATACGTGAAAAAATGGAGTAGTGATATAGCTTAATGGAGGAGCACTTGTCTAGCACAAAAGGCCTCACATTTTCTGAAGTACTGAAAAAAAAATCCTGAAAGGAACTAGGTTTATTTTCATAGTTTCATGGTAATTCAACAGGTTCAAGGCCTTTGTTCTCTTAGACAACGTACAATGTCACCTGAGTACTGTTTAAGAGTGAAAAGAACGTTGCTAGAAGTCCTGTCTATTAGAACACTGGCCAGGAGAAGACCCCGTACCTGTGCTGAACTAATCACTAGCAAGAAGCGACGTGTCTTCCTTGCTTGTCAATTGTATGATCAAATGCCATGAGCACAGCAACTTATAGAAAAAAAGAGTTTCTTGTGTGGGTGGAGGGTGTGTTATAGTTTCAGAGCATGAGTCCATGACCACCATGGCAAGAAGCATGGCAGCAGGCAGGCAGGCATGGCACTGGAGCAGTAGCTGAGAGCTCACATCTTGATCCACAACCAAGAAGCAAAGAGAGCTAGCTGGGGAAGGCAGTCTTGAAACCTCAAAGTTTGCCCCAGTGACATATCCCCTCCAACAAAGCAATACCTCCTAATCTTTCTTAAACAGTTATACTAATCTGGGGACCAAGTATTCAAACACATGATGCTGTGGCAGAGCATTCTCATTCAAACCACCATAGAAGGGATTCACATCATATTATAGGCTGCTAAATACCAATACCTCACCTGGGGAGCAGGTGCCTGGAACACATGGCTCCCTAATAGCAGAACAATGCATGCCTGCCCTGGATACTACAGAGAAAAAGGTGTCTTGATGTTTAAATGAAAAAAAAAATAATACTTACGTGAAAAATCTCACAATAGACTCTACTGAAAGAAAATCTGTGTGAATGAACTGAAGGGCACATGGATAAAATTTCCTCTAAAATATACAGCATTAGACTGTGGGGGTGGTATTCTTGGGAAAACATGTTCCAAGTTTTACCAAACCTAAACTTTGGGGAAGAAAAAAACAGTTTCAGAGTGTTGACAACCAATAACATAGTGAAAATCACTGTCAGAACACAATTTGAATGTGGTTTGCTGAAACTTTGGAAAGACTGTGGTGTGGCCTCTGATGAGTCAGCACCTCTGGCCACCTACAGCTTGATTGTGTTCTGACTACAGTCTAAGGTCAGGACCAGAAAGAGCAGGGATGGAAAGGGCGGGGGTGGGCTTAAGTTGTTCCCCCCTTAATCCTAGCACAGATAGAATACTGTTCCTCCAATATGTCATAAGCATTGCACCACGTGCTAGGGAGCCAATGATGCTTATTACATGTTAGAAGAACAAAAACTCTGAGAAGCCTACAGCTCATGGAGGAAAGAAGGCAAGTGTAGGTGATAGTTGCTATACGGAAGAATCTCTGGTGTTAATGGGAGCAGAGAAGGCATGCCTGCATATAACAACCTGCACTTGAAGTACACACCTC
>LZPO01108398.1:0-25778 GCA_001675575.1 Neotoma lepida | reverse complement strand
AGATAAGTCTTGTTGAACAAGTCTGCACTTCTGCTGGGAAAGTTTATTAATTTCTTAATAATGAAAAAGTGATAGAAATCTAAGATACAAAAGATTGCATGATAGGCCAAATCATCTTTTTTTTTTTCCTTGAGGAAATCATTCCATCTTTCCTAAGCCACATTATGAGAGACAATCCCTTCTGGTATTTTGGAGATAAAATGTATTAGGCCAGGTAAGATGAACTCCTATTCCAGTTTTATAGTTTGTGTAGTTTCCATTTTAAGTAGTTGTTTTATCCCCTCTCAAGTTGGCACACGTATTTTCTGAGGTTCTTGGAAGCGTGTTTTAGATGACTACTTGNGGTGGAGGGTCTTATGATTGTAGTTGAAACCTTCTATGTTTGAAAACTTACTAGCTTAGAGAAGTAGCTTAGCTAGGGTTTCTATTGCTGTGACNAAACACCATGATAAAAATCAGCTTGNGGAAGTCAGGGGAGGAACTCCAACAGGNCAGGAACCTGGAGGCAGGAACCGGAACAGAGGCCATAGAGAATGCTACTTCCTGGCTTTCTCAGCCTANGTTTGCATAGTACCAAGGGCCACCAGCCCAAGGGTGAANTGGGCACTGCCCACTGTGAACTGGACCTTTCCGTAATAATCATCAGTCAAGAAAATGAACCACAGGCCAATGTGGCAGAGCNTTTTCCCAGCTGNGCTTTCCCTCTTCTAAAATGACTTGGCTTATGTCACGCTAATATAAAACTAGGCAGCGCAAGAAGCTATAGGGAGATTGGTCAGTTTTGACTGGAGCAGCCTCCTTTTTTACAGTTAAAACTGAGAGCTGACTGGGGATCGTGAGCTTAGAGGATACCTTTGTTGCAGATTGANATTTAGGGAGGTGGTTATCTATTCTCCTTAGTTAAGATGCATTCTTTTTTTTTAAATCCAATGTAAACAACAGTGCTTGCTATGCCATGGCTAGACCAAAGAAAGCTGATGTATTTAAATTGCAAGAAAAAAAATTGGAGTTCCTGGAAAACTACAGAGGACTTGTCTGTGAAGGAGAGATACTTTCACTCTTAGGTATAGAAACACTGCAAATAATCATTTTTTTTCTGCTCCTGGCCATTTTTACATTAATATGTACTCTTTAGCATTCCCTAACTCTCTTGAATCCACAAAGTGAGGCAAGTGTACAGATATCTGNACTGTAAAGTACTGCAATGCTCACTTGTTAGCAGTGGGATTAACTGCCCTTTGAAACACGTTGTGCTTAATGTAGTGCCTGAAGTTGTATGTTGCCTCAATTTTCACAGGTAATGAAAAAAAGTAACAGGCAATATTTAATACACAAATAAGTCATGTGTTTGTAATAGGGAGCTAAATGATATGATAAAATAACATATAAAGTGATAGCCTATTCTACTTTCTAAAAAGGATTTTGTGTGTGTGTGTGTGTGTGTGTGTGTGTGTGTGTGTATGTATGTATGTCACATGTGTTCAAGTACCTGAGAAGGCCAGAAGAAGGTGTCAGAGCCCCTGGATCTGGAGTTAAAGGAGCCTGTGAACTGCCTGACCTGCCTACTGGCAACCCAACTGCAGTCCTCTGCAAGAGCAGTAAGCATTCCTGATCACTGAGCCATGTCGTCAGTCCTGCATCCTGCTGGTTTATATTAGTTTGTAGAGGCCTCAATAATTCAATTCAATAAGCTGAAGATATTAAAATGTAAAATGTGACTGCTTTTTACTTAGTTATATTCTTGATGAATATNGTTTTATTGTAAGGTCTTTGGCATGCACGTGTGATGCTTTATACATTTCACTTTCCCATTATTTACTGNCCGTTTGTATGTAATACAGGAAGGCATCTTTTGTGTATTAACCTTATAACCTGCAGTCTTTAGAAACTCATTAATTTATTCTTATATGTATTTTAGATTGTATCTGATTCTTACATGGACAATCACATGATCTGTGAATGGACCAGGGATTAAAGTTTTCTTTCCCATATGGAGTCACTTGTTATCCATTATCCAGTTGGCTAAATATACCATAGAGAGGAAAAATCCAACAGACATTGTTAGAGAAGCTGCTTCTCCTTTACCCCTGCATTTACACAAGAAATGCAGTATTTCATCATTAAATACAGTGGGCTATGGGCTTAGAGAATACTTTCCCTGAATG
Organism: Neotoma lepida; assembly: GCA_001675575.1. Taxonomy (NCBI): domain Eukaryota; kingdom Metazoa; phylum Chordata; class Mammalia; order Rodentia; family Cricetidae; genus Neotoma; species Neotoma lepida. Next base: position 23,613 of record LZPO01108398.1, on the reverse strand, counting down.
CTTAAATTTAAGAACATTTTTATTGGTCNATAATGATTTAGATATGTTCTTCTTTTGAGATAGGAGGAATTCATAAATGCAACTAACATGGTTTGCTCTGTCAAGGCTGAAAAAAACAGGTTTATTTTAAAATAATTTTTATTTCTAATTAGTCATGTGTGTGTATCATATGGGGTATGTGCACATGAGCGCAGGNGTCTAAGGAGACCAACAGTGGGTTCCCTGGAGTAGCAGTCACTGTCCATAGTAAGCTGCCCGATGTGGGTGCTGGGAAACAATTGGGTCCCCTTCAAGATCAGGGATTTATTTTACTTTCAAGACAACATTGGAGTTTTGGAAGTCTGCTGGGTGCATGTGTGTGAAGGATGGAGGGAAGTTCTGAAAGAGCTTTTATTCCAGACACTGGAAGAAATTGTGGTTTTTCTGCTTCTGCCCAGTTTTATATGAGTTTCTTCATGGAGGCTCATGATTAGGTTTTCTCAAGTCTCAGTTAAATTCATTTTTCACCAGAAATAGATTCTGGACTCTGTCAAACACTCATATTTGCAAGCATTAAAATAAACATTCCAGAGTTTATCAAATTCACTTTAGTAAATGGTGGATTATATTGGTTGACTTTTGAGTAGAAAGGCAATCTATGATAAACCCCACTTGTTCACAATTGTGTTCAATTTACTGACAGAGTCTAGAATTTTTGCTTCTCTGTTCAAGAAATGTATTCTCTTCACTTTAGTTGCCATCTTTACTGTCTGTGATAATTTGGTACGTTTGTAGTGATGGTCTCCTGGAATACATAGGGAAACCCTGTCTCTTGAATTTGGAAACACTTGTGAAGAACTGGTACATTCTCCTTAAATGCTCAGTGATATTCACTCATAAAATCACATCTCTCTGAGTTTTCCTTAGAAGAACAATTTTAATCATGCAGTAATTTCTTCACCATACATGATGTCATGTACTAGATCTGTTTCTTAACTGAGAATTGCTAGGTGTTGTCTTTCAAGAAATTGATGCATTTCATAGAAGTTGTGAAACTAATTTGCATAAAGTTCATGTTGGTGCATTATTTCCATGAGTAATGTTCTTAGCAGTCATAATTTATTTCTCTCTTATTTCATGCTAAGGATAGCTAGGGATTTGTCACTGTTCAAGCCTTCTTTAAAAAATTAGGTTTTTTTATTGTGTGTGTGTGTGTGTGTGTGTGTGTGTACATGAGAAAGCCAGAAGACAAGCTTGGGTGTCATTCCTTCTAGTGCCATTGCTTGTCTTTTGAGACAGGGTCTCTGATTGACCTGAGGCTCACCTATGGGAAGCCCCAGGGAGCTGCCTGTCTCTGCCTCCCCAGTGCTGGGGTTATAAGCACATGCTACTGCAACAAGTCTTATTTTTATTTACGTAGGTTCTGAACTCAGTTTCCCATTTTATTAGCTGAGTCTTTTCTCCAGCCTCCAATGTTTTTCCATTTCTGTTATCTGTTTTATTGCTGTGCATTTTACTCATTATATTTTATTTCTTTCTTTTGGTTAATAATACTAACTTGCTGTCCCCTTATTTTCTAAATCAAGTACTCACTAGTGTGGATTTCTCTCTACTCATTAGGAGCATTACAGGCAATGGCATTGTGAGATTTGTCCTGATCCAAATCAAAAAGCTTCCTATGTTCCCTTTTATATTTTATTTCATATCAAGTATTATTTTTATACATGTTACCTTTTTAAAAAATACTTCAGATTCAGCCACATATTTCTTAATAGAAGTTTCTAAATTATTTCCATTGTGATGGAAGCACACATTTTATATTCAAAATTTAATCTAAACTTGTTTAATGGCTCAGAATGAAGCTTACCTTGGCACATGACCTACCTCTCTTGAACATGTACATACTCTAGTCTTTTATTTTTCAGTTATGTCAAGTGATTAACATTCTTGTTTATCTTTTGTACCATTGTAGATTTTTATGCTTAATTATTCTATTGCTTAGTAAGGAAGGGTGATTAAATCTTCAACAATATTTCTTAATTAACTTTTTAAAATTTCTTTCATACAATATATTTTGGTCATATTCTTTCCCCTCTTCAAAAGTCTACCATATCATCTTCATATTCCTACTCAACTTCATGTTGTTTCTTTTGCAGAAGAGAAGGGAGAAAGTTTGTAAGAGTCTGAGGTGGTGTGATTTTAGTTACATACAGTATANGGCTAGTAAAAAGCAAATGTACAAATAAAAAAAGAGCAGGGACAGCGAGAAAGGTAAAGGCAGTGCAAAGATATGCACTTCAAAGTGATGCATTTCTCATCAGGCCTTACCTTCCATAGCTTCTACACATCCCAACAGTCCATTCAATAATGCTTCTGTGAATGGATTATCCCCATGATCAAAGACTTCCCAGTGTTCCTCATTGGACACTCCACTAGTAATGAGGCCTTCAACATATGAGCAACCTGGGACATTTCCTAGCCAAATGACACATGTCCCAGCAGTGTCCTTGTTAAACTCTACTATAGAAACCTTACTTTGTTGTCCTTCTTGTTCACTTACCTTACGTTATTGTTGTATATTGTATATAGTTACAATATTGCATATGCACATTAGATATTATACATGTTACAACTCCCCCCAACATCAATATTTTCAAAATGATTGTTTCTTTCTATGTACAAGATTAGAAAATGTAATCAAGGGCCAGTGGGATGGCTCAGCGAGTTAAGGCATCAGCTGCTGTGCCGTTTCACCTGACTTTGCTCTCTGGGACCCCCCTGGAGGAAGAANAAAACAGACTCCCACAGATGTCCTCTGATCTCTGCAGCCCCTCCCCCACATACATATGTGTGTATGTGCGCATGCACGGGCGTGCGCACATGCACGCGCACACACACACACACACACACACACACACACACACACACACACACCAAACAAATAAGATAACAGTGTTAAAAATGCAATTGAAATTTTGATTTAAGTGAGAGACAGAAACCCCTTAGTGTCCTAACACCATGGCTGTATTTGTTGTCCTTCCTTAGTTTGTAAAGGCCTATATTCCTCTTTGCTACCATGTCCCTTCTGCCTGAACAACTCATTAAATAATTATTTTTGAAGGTTTACTTATTTTTAACGTGTGTGTTTTATCTGCATGTGTATATGTGCACCATGTGTGTGCCTGGTGCCTAATGAAGTTAGTAGAGAGTGTCAGAGCCTCTGGAAATGGAGTTACAGAGGATTGTGAACCCCCATGTGTGTTCTGGGAATTGAACCCCAGTCCTCTGCAAGAGCAGCTGGAGCCTATTGTTCCAGCACCTCGAACAACTTCTTTTAACACGTACTGTAACCTAAATCTGCTCTTGTTGAATTCTTTTGTTTTCTGTGTGTCTATAGATGTTTTTATGTTGTCTTCGTGTGGATTATGTATGGTATTAATTCTTGCTTGAAAGAAAACTTTCCCTTTTCATGATTTAAAGATATACACCCACTGTGTTCTGGCTTAAACCTTTTCAGAGAAATCTATTTCCTTATTTGTCTGTAAATAATGTGTGACTTCAACACTTCCAAAAAATGTGTACATCTTTCTTCTATTTTCTTGCAGGCTAATGGTAATTACTTAAAGTTACTTTATTTCTCACCAAATCCCTGCTCACAATATTCACACTCTCTGGTGTGTGTATTTTCTCTTGGGTTATTTTGTGGTTTCAAGTTCACCAAACCTTTCCTTCCCACTTTTATCTAATTTGGCTGGAATCCAATCTGCTGCGTGTATCATCATGTCTACTGTGCTATTCAACTCTAGAGGGTTAAATGTCCCATGCCCCTTAACACAGACACATCTTTCTTTTCTATGTAAACAGGCATAATACAGTTACAAAATTCTTTAATAGACTCTCCATGATTTCTGTATTTTTATTATTGGTTGTATTTTCCTGCCTTTTTTGTATACCTGGTAATTATTTACTAAATGACAAATTTTATGAAATTTNCTGTATTAGTGTCTGGGTATTTTTGTCGTTCTGTAAATAGTCTTGATCTTTTCAGGTTAACCATCTAATTCGATGTGCCTGAGAGTATCCTGGATTTATAACTAAACATCTTGTATCTCAGGAAGGTTTTCAGTCAAGGAAATCGGGGATGGTTTTTCTCCTTGGTTTCAGAGGGAGAAATGGATTCCTTTTGGCTTGTGCTCTGGGACCAGAGCAGTCCCCTGCTAAAGCTAATTTTGCTGTGCTCCTGGGTATGTTTTGAGTTGTGGGACAGAGTCATTTTGAATTATCCATTTCCTAGACTGGCCATGGGAACANGAGCTGCAGTCACTCCAAGGACTGTTCCCAGAGATGTTTCTGTGGCCTTTCCTTNCTCTTCATCCCTTTACATCCTTGTACTCAGAANTACATAGCTGATGCCTCACATGCAACCATCGCTGATGCCCAGAGCCANCTGTGCANCCTCTTGTCTGGGATGCTACCCAGTCTGCTCCAGCTGCCCTNGTCACTCTAAAGCCNCATGTGTTCCCTTGTCTTAGGAGACCATTGGGATCTGACAGGTTTCTGTGGAGNGCATCAACTCACCTCACTTGTTTCTTCTCTCTGGAATCCCCCTCTGTGGTGTATATCTATCATCCAAAAGCAGATGCTTCACACATTGTGTCCAATTTCACAGTTTTTAAATGTGGGACAGTGAATTCCATCATTGCTATTTCACCTTGGCCCAAATCAGAAGCCTTGTGCCATTTTAAAAAAAGATCTTTTGATGGGGCTCACTTTGCTNGCAGACAAACGTATCCAAAGTGATATAAATACCAACCAACCATGGTATTTTGGGAAGAAAACTGTGTCAGCATCAAAGCACATGACTTTAAATCGCATTGTCATTTTATAAAACCTGAAACCCTTCAATACGTCACAGATCCTCCTGCCTTTGATTCCTTGTCTGTAGAGCAGAGGCATTAAAAGATGCCCATGTTATCAGACTAGATGGGAATTCTGTATTTTTATGTTCCTTGTGAAATGAAAAGCTTTGAGCAAATGGGTCTTATTTTAGTTATTATTTAGCCTCCTGCAATAAAAACAAAATCACAAGAGCTTTCTAGTCTCATGTGAAGCAGCATCAAATACATTATTATACAACTTCAGCTGCATTATTTACAAAAATGCTTTTATGTTTGGGAATTTAATTTGAATACGATAGTAATTCAGGGTATAGTCCACAGAACAATGTCAGAAAATGTAGAAATTAAAGTGATTTTTTTTTTAATGGTCATACAATCAGTGTTCAACAGAAATAGGGCTCTGCTTTCTATCACAATATACATCAGTTAATATTTCATGGTGCTGGCTAAAGTATGAAATAAGAAAATTAGGACAATTAATGGTAGTCTCTGTCTGTATTCAAGTCCAGAGGTGACTTAAGAATACATAAAGAATAANAAAATCCAATGGGTCACATATATTGTATCACAGCTTATAGATCTGTGTATTGCCCAGTTACATCAGCAAGATTTCCCATCAGCACACAAGGGACCATATCCTTCAGGTCATCTTCTGAGGTGGACAGATGCTATAAATCCCTTTCTTGGGGGTCATTCACAACCATCCCCTATNGCAGACACTGAATTTGTTCAGATTTCCTCTGACCCACTTACTTCAAATCTAGGGTATGTACTCATTGGAGTAAATCAATGAGAACGTTATACTTGTGAGAGTAATCATGCTGNATGGTAAGGGTAGACATCAGTTCTTTCTTCCGGTCTGCAAGCACACCATTGTGTGATTACCCAACTGTGCATCACCCAACTGTCATGACACTGGTAATGGTATTCTTCTTTTACCTTTGGTTATACCGACACCGTGACATTCTTTTACATGTCATAGAGAGTTGTGAATTTTACGTTTCTTTAAATAAACAACTTTGGCTTGTTTATCCTACCTGCTATGTATTGGCTTTGTACTCTTTATTACTTTCTTTTGAGTTCTATTATTATTATTATTACTATTATTATTATTATTATTATTATTATTATTTCATTATTCAATGCATTGAGAGGCCACCCAGGCCAGTAAAATTACAAAAACAAAAATAAGAATTGGAAGATTAGGCTCCATCATCATCTCATTGACCATTTAAGTTTTAATACTTTATTTTACAAATTATAAAGCTTTAATATTTCATAAGTTTGAATCACCTTGTAAATAACATGTATTAAGAAAAGGGGGGATGATTTTTTTCTAGTTCCATCCATTTGCTTAGAAATTTCATGATGATATTGTTTTTTTACCACTGCATAATACTCAGTACATTGTGTAAATGTATCACATTTTCTTTATCCATTCTTCGGTTGAGGGGCATCTAGGTTGTTTCCAGGTTCTGACTATTACAAATAATGCTACTGTGAATGTAGNTGAGCCTATGTCCTTGTGGTGTGGTTGAGCATCTTTTGGGTATATGCCCAAGAGTGGTATTGCTGAGTCTTGAGGTAGGTTGATTGCCAATTTTTTGAGATACCACCATACTGATTGACAGCTATGGAGCCTGCATGGGACCACCCTATACCCTCTGAATGNGGGTGACAGTTGTGTGGCTTGATGTGTTTGTGGGTCCCCTGGCAATGGGACCAGAACTTATCCCAGGTACACGAACTGCCTTTTTAGAGCCCATTCCCTATGGTGCAATGCCTTACTCAGCTGTGATGGTGGGGAGAGGGGCTTGGTCCTGCCCCAATTTGGTATGCCAGCCTGTGTTGACTACCCAGGGGAGGCCTCACTCCCTATAAGTAGGGCATGGGAATGGGATGGGAGGAGGTGGAGGAGAGTGGGAGAAGGGGAGGGAAGGGGAACCAATGTTGGTATGTAAAATGAAAAAAAATTAAATAAAAAAGAGCTAAAAATATTATGTTAAAAAAGTAAAAACAATCTTCAAGAAAAAAAAGAAAAGGGGGGTAGCAGAAAGGAAGTTCACTAGAATTTTTAGTAAAAGTTTTGATATACAAAACCTAAACTTTTATTCCAGTTTTGCCAGCCTTAGAATTACATATAAATAAATTCATTTCATAAATATATACAAATAAGCAGTGTTTTAAATGCAATTTACTGATTATCTACTGTAATCACTCTTCAATTGGTATTCCATATATCAACAATACTGTTAAGTTTGTTGCTTTTACTTATGTTTGCATTGCAAAGATAAATGCTAGGGAAGAACACGGAAGTGCAACATTTTATTGAAAAGTTAGTCATCACTGCAGAACACGTCCATTTTAAAATTTAGATACATTCTTTCTCCATGACATCTCCATGCCATGCTTTTGCTTGTCTCCACATTGTATTTTGAAGGCAAAATCTGAAAAGACGTGTATTCTATCTGTATTTCAAACTGATTTTTTTTCTGTCGAGATAAAGCTAATTAATATCATGAGCATTAATACTCAATCTGCTGGGCAGTGGTGGTGNAATCCTCTAATCCCAATACTTGAGAGGCAGATTTCTGAGNTCAAGACCAGCCTGGTCTACAGAGCAAATTCCAGGACAGCCAGGGCTACACAGAGAAACCCTGTCTCAAACAAACAAATAGACAAACAAAAACTCACCAGTATTTTGTTGTCTTATTTCCCATTTTTTGCCTTCTTGTAGGTATAATCATCTCATTAAAGGCATACTCTCTTGTCCACTTTCAACTTGAGGAGATTTTTCTGCAGAGAAGGGANGTGCATGAAGGGTTTCTTAGAAACTGATAGGTTGAGTATTGTAACACTCTAAGAAATGAAGCTGGGATGGGAAGACTGGACTGTAATGCACCTTATCCAGTTGTGCTGTATAGCAGGCTGCTTCAGGATCAGTAGCTCCTTCATCCACTTTTCAGCTNTAACAGTGAGAAATATAAGACGGATTTTCTAAATCTAAATAGTCTTGTTAAATAAAACATAGAGACAGAGATGGGGTGAAAGTCTGACAGAGATCAGAGGAATTAGGAACAGCTACCAGACTCACCCTAGACTGCCATTGCTGCTTCCAAAATGGAGAGAGACCTTCACTTCCTTCTACGTCCACTTTTATATCCCTTTTTGTTCTGTTCTCCCATTGGCTCTTTCAGCCTAGCTACATCACTTCCTCCTATGGCCCACTTCTGTCACTTTCTGCCTGTCTGTATAGACCTCCAGAATTCTATGGTTGATGCTGGGATTAAAGGCNTGTGTCTTCACGTTCCTAGTATGACCTAGAACTCACAGGGATCCAGACAGACCCTGCTTGCTAAGGGATAGGATTAAGGGCGTGTGCTAATTTTGCAAGGCTAGCGGCTGACCTTGTTNCTCTGATCTTCAGATAAATTTTATTGGGAGACATAGATAAAATACCACCACATGGAACTCTGCCTGGACTACNTGAAATGTGCTTCATGGAATCCTGGAGCCCCACTAACAGATTAGTAATTACCTATGGCATGCTTTTCTCAGGGGGATCACTTTAGTATTTGGGGCCGCAGAGGAACTATAAGCATATATGTGGCCATCATGTCTGTGAACATTTTCTACACCAAAGTGAGTCCCAAACCAACTATCAATGGGAGAGAGAAGGGAATTATTTAAAGTGAAAGGGAACCGCAAATTCACACAGAAAGTGTGATTATATTCCCTCTAGTCTCCAGATTCAGGTATAGGGGCCCATAATACAGTCTTTTAGAGCTCTCATAGACAGTGCTGGAGCTTAAGATCATTNTGAGGTTCTTAGCAAATGATTTTGCTGTATATATTTGACAAGAATGTCTAAATAGTTTATTTTATAATCTCTGTAATACCTTTAACAAATATGGTCATGGATGCTCTGGCTAAATATGGCTCTAATATCTAATTACTATAATAAAACTCTACGTAATCCAAAATGGCCTTGAGGCAGCATCAGTTTTCAATTTAGGAGATCTATCATTGGGTAACACAATAGCTCATCTCAGTCTTAACTTTAAAACTTTGTGGACATACAGAGCTAGATCCATAGCAAAGTAGCCAGGATTGTGAGTGTGAGTTATGTGTGATAATTGCACATTGTGCTTCTTTTTACCCTCAGATTGGTTTTATCCTTTTGGCTATGGGAAAACACGACTACAGAAAGGCATCTCTGTGTATTGGTAATAATGCTCTACCATGTGCCATCCCATACAGGGCAACATTTCAAGATGATTGTCAGTCTCTGGATAGAGTTTTTGAAAGTTAACAGGATAGTCCAGTATTCTGTCTTATNAAATGCTTATAGCTATTGCGATGACTTTTAAGAGAAAGATTCTGGCATTTGAATATTTGTTCCCCGTTGATGGCACTGTTTGAGAAGGTCTAGGAGGTGGGGCCTTCTGGAAGTATATCACTGATGCAGGTTTGATATTTCAAAGCCTGGAGCCATTCCCAGTTTGCTCTCTTGGCTTCCTGCTTGTGGTTTAAGATGTGAGCTCTCAGCCTGCTGTTCCAGCTGTTATGCTTGCCTGTCATCAGGCTTCCTTGTAGTGATGGCGGTGGAGTCTACTCCTGCAGAACAGTAAGTATAATAAACCCTTCTTTCTCTAAGTTGCCTTAGTTATGGTGTTTTATCACACTAATAGAAAAGTAACTAACACAGATGATAAGTATTAATACATGTTGTTCCTAAGAAACACCACTTCAACTTTCCCAGGATACTGTGATAAAAGAGAATTACTTAAAGTATAATTTTAAGAATTCTTTAATTTACATTCAATGATGCCATTATTGACATTTCACCAAGTTAGTTGATGTATATACATTTGAAAATATATTATTTTGAATCAATTAATTTCAGTTAAAATTTTGATGGAATTCTTTTTATTTTTACTTACAAAATGGCAACAAGGACTTCTAAGCCAGTCATGGTGATAGATGCCTGTAATCTACCTATAACTCAAGAGGCTGAGATGGGTGGATCACAAACTAAAAGGTAGTCTGGGATACAGAGACAGAGCCTGCTTTTACAAGAGAAAAGAGAATTCCATGCTGGGCTATGTGTGATACGAACAGGAGAGATGTAAGGTAGGCGCCACCCTGAAGCACACACCTACTGTCCTACTTACCTTTAATTGTCAACTTGACACCTCCTAGAATCATCTGAGNAGGGAGTTCTATTTGAGGGAGTACACAGATCAGTTTGGACTGTGGGCACAACTGTGGGGAATGACTTATTTATTAATTGACACAGGAGAGTTCTCCCCACTGCGGGCAGCACCATTCTCTGGTCCTGAGCTGTGTAAGGAAGCAAGTATGAGACAGCGAGCGATCCAGCAAGCATGCTTTCTGCTCCAAGTTTAAGCTTTAGTTTCTACCCTGAATTATGTCAGGGACTGACTGTGACTTGGAAGTGCAAGCCAAATAAACCCTTTCTTAGGTGGCTTTTGGTCAATGTATGTTGTCATAGCAACAGAAAAAAAAAACAAAACTAAAACACCCACCTTCTGCCAGTTATTTAATTAGACAGAAATCTTGTGTCATTGAGAAGCTATTTTGNAAATGTGAATGAAATCTTAGATCCATTGTCATTACATCAGAAAATTTAAAAAACAAATAAATGAATACAGTTTACTCTGAATGACCCAGCTTAGAGATGTAAGTCATTTTGAAGAGTGATGGGGCCTTCCAGGGGCCTAGCGACTTCAGGCAGCTACGTGAAGTAGAGCGGTCCTGCATCTGCTCCCACTCCCCTCTGTGTCTTCCTTCTTGACTGAAACCTGTGAACTAAAATTAAGCTAATATCCTGTGGGCTTCCCTTCTGCTGTACTTTCAATTGCTTGCTATACAAATTTTGAAACTGCTTACCTAGCCTCAGCAATTGTATAAGCCATTCCTCTTTATCTCTTTATAGCTGTGTATATATGCATCCATATGTATATTACATATACACACATAGGTAGACACAGATATAGATCTAAACTAGTCTTTCTCCCTGTTTATATNTCTGAGTCCTGGTTGTTCTGCTTTTCTGGGTGAACCCCAGCTTTTACCCTGGCTGTAGTACTCTAGTTTTAAGAATGTCAGCAGAAAGAATTGATAAAGGATATTCCCTCAACTTGTCAGGGTTTTACTATTGCAAAATATACTTGACAGAATTCAACTTGTAGGTGGTCAAGTGTGTCAAAATTCATCAACTGTATGCTTAAAATTTCTGCATTGGTTCTATGTCCATTTTACTTTGATTAAAATACAGAAAAGGCAAATAAATTAAAAATGAAAGATAGTTGGGGAAAAGAAAATTAGATATGAAATCCAAGAGATTCAATATTGAACTAGTAATATTTACTGAGAAAGTAATAGAATAAAATTATAAATGAAATAATTAACTTTTTCATTTCTAATGATAATAATTCCCAGTTTGAAATTGCCCTCCCACAAGAGTCCAAAGCAATAAATGAGAAAAGACCAGAAATTAAGCATTGTATTTTGGTATTTTAGGATGCCAGAGGCAAAGGTTTCTAAAGCTTTTATAAGGAATGAACAAATCACATATAAATGAAGAGAAAAAAATATAACCACAGTATTTGATAAGAATGAAGAGAATAAAGTTGGACAATATCTTTATAGCTTTGGAAGAACAGGATTTTAATTCAAGACTTGGCTAAATTATTAACTAGTTGTAAAAGGAAAAATCAAAGAAATATGGCTTTAAAAATTCTGAAAATATAAATCCTTTGCCTGTGACACAGACCAGAGCATGTATTCTCATTGAAGAAAGGAATAAAGCTTATTTCACAGACAGAAAGTAATAGTAGAGGTGTAATACCTAGATGGCAATAGGAATTGCCCAGTGGCAACTTTATAGCAAATTGTTTAACTTGAAACAAGAAGATCATGGGCTCAGTAGTAATTTATGCTCTTTAATATATATATATATATACATAATACTTAATACATAATATATTGTATATGTATTATGCTTAAATGGATTGGTAATTGAAATGAACAAGTTTTTGAGATCTAGAAAAAAAGCTTGGGGTAGGAAACTGAGAAAATAATGTTGCATCGTCTAACTTCAGGGGAGAATTACAAGTAGGAAGTTGAACAAAACTTTGAAATACAGAAAAGAAAGCAATCATTTATTTCAACAGCAACTATGAGCAGCATTTAAAGCAGTGGTTCTCAACCTTCTAATGCTGTGACCTTTAATACAGTTCCTCATGGTGTGGGGACCCCAACCATACAGTCCTTTCATTGATAATTCATAACTGTGATTTTGCTACTGTTATGAATTGTAATATAAATAACTGATATACAGGATATCTGGTATGTGACCCCCCCCCCAAGGGATCACGACCCACAGGTTGAGAACCACTGATTCCAATGATTATCATAGAAGCAGTAAATAGTTGATGAACAAAAATTGTCCTATAACCTTACCAAGAAACTGAGTGGAGGGGTAAGTGGCTGTGTGTCTCAGAGAAGGACTGATGGGCGTTCAGTTCTTCCCTTCTGTAGCAGGAGTTCTGCAGCTGAGAATTGTGAGATGTTCTCTGTAAATATTTGGAAAATGTCAGTAGCAGTAAGTGAAAGAGTTGGTAGTTGGTTCTGAGGAACAAAGTTTTGTGGGTTAAGAAATATTTATTTTTCCTTTAATGGCTTTTCCAGAATATGACCATTTTGCTGTTTCACAGACAAGTATTAGATGAAGTTGAAATAAGATAAACATAAACATACACAAAAGATTGGATTAAAGTTCAAATGTAATTAGCCTTTGTTTCTTTCTTTCTTTATCATTATTATTTGAGACAGAGTTTCTCTGCATAACAGCTCTGGCTGTCCTGGAACTAGATTTGTAGACCAGGCTGGCCTCAAACTCACAGAAATCCATCTACCTCCACCTTGTGAGTGCTGGGATTAAAAGTGTGTGGCACCACTGCCTGGCATAATTAACCTTTGTCAAACTATTATTCATTGTATAAATATTTGTTATTAGTATGGTTTACAACTAGAAGCAAAGAGGATAGAGCCTATAATCTTGTGAGAGTTCTGTTTTTACTATGTGGGAACTAAGGGCAATCTCTTTGTCTACATAGAATGTTGATTTGTCTGTAAAGAAATAGTGTCTGGCTGCTCACTCCATAGAGGTCTATGAAGCTCAAATATATGGAGAAGTATTCCCTTAACTATAACTGCTGCCCTTCTAAAGGAGGTTGCTTCTACATGTCTAACTCTAGAATGAAAGTGTGGGGAATTTGACATGAACTTAGATTCATGCTTGCCTAAGAAATTTACTTCTTCNTAAGATTAGTCACCTATGACGCTCCATTCACCCATCACCTATCATCCACCCACGAGTCCATCCTTTCATCTTCTAAAGAACTAAGCCTACAGAGAGCAGGAGATGTTCTGGGTGTTGGACTCATGGTTGTTTCTCTATATAACCCTGGCTTGTCATCCTAACTCCTTGACTATCGTGGGTTTACTCTTGCTGTCTGTATACGGCAGGGAAATAGAAGCATAAATATTTAACCTTCAAAAAGAGACTCACTTACTGGAACTCTGACTGTATGGACGAGGGTTATAAATCTTTCTGAGGTATTTCAATATGCATAAGAGAGTGAAACCACATGAATGACGGGACTAACTTTAACCTTTGCTTGTTTAAAAGCAGTCTTTTCCTCCTTTAAGGATGGGAGGGGGCTGAGTGTGCACACTATTGTCAAGNTCACATGATGAAATTTATCTTTTAAAGTGACCCCTCCATTTCCCCATCCTGCATTCTAAAACTTATATCAAATCTGTCAAGGGGCTGAAAGGAAATGATATTTTATGGCTGCCTATAGGTTTTGCTTATACGGGAGAAAAACAGTTCACTTTGTTCACACTGAACAGAAATGCAAAGTCCCCATCTTTGACTTCCTGTCAATAAGGGGGCAGAAGGAGGTTCCTCAGCACCAAGGTAAGTTACAGATTCCTTCAGATTTAAGGACATTGTGCTTCTCATGGAGTCTTCTAAGGGTTTATATTTAATTAAAAGTATACACTAACAGTAAAGCATAACGGAATTCTTTAATTCTTTCTCTGGGCACAATACTGTTTTAGAAGCAGGGATGAAATCTANGTAGCTGCAGAATTTGTGCAAAGATCCTCACATACTCCCACCTGAGAGTGAAGTGTAGTTGAAAAGCTGCTTGAAGCAAGTGTTTGGGTTTAGGGGTCTCTTAAGGGTAGATAGTTTCAAATATGAATTTGCTTAACCATTAAGATAATCTTTGTGATCCACATTCCACAGCTGAGAAAAATCAAAAGTCAAAGTGTTTAACAGACCTAAAGTGACTCAGGTGGGACCTGGTGGGACTTAGAGAAACTGTGATGGTATTTCACTGGTACGCTTTCTACCTTTTGATTTTTGTTTGAGCTACTCCAGCAAACAGAGATGAATGAACCAGTCACTGTCTCTGACCTCAGGACAGTCAGATTATTTTTGTAGTTCTGTTGCTGAGAATGTAGGCTCGCTCCCTTAGGCCTGCATTTCATTACACTCAAGACATCCTGCCTTGTGATATCTTACTGCATTTAAAGTATTTCTCAGCTCCCCGCCCTGGTGAATTCTGATGCTTNTATTCTTTCCCTCAACATCCTTCCCCATCCTGCAACTCTGTTTTAGGCAGGGTTATCCATAGTGAAAAAAAACCAATAGAATAAGTAGATAGGTAGAAATGAAAAGAGTAGGGGGCTAGGGGAAGGAAGAAGGGAGAGAAGGAAGAAGAGATGGAGGAAGAGGGATGATGGGGGAAAGAATGAGGAGAAAGGGAAGAAAGGAGTAAAAGAGGAGGAGGAAAAGATGGAAGGATTGAGATAAAGGAGGAGAGGAGGAAGGGAGGAGCAGAAGGAAGGTAGGAAGAAGAAAGGAAGGAATGGAGTGAGGAACTGAGAGAAGGAAGGAAGAAAAGGAGGAGAGAAAAGGGGAAGGAGAAGGAAAGAAAAGGAAAAATAAGGAAGGGAAAGGAGGCCCAAGTAGGTGTGGAAAGAAGGAAGGCAGGGAGAAGGAGATGTTGAAAGGAATGGAGGGAGGGAATGATGGAGGAAGGAAGGAGTGATAAGACAAACTAAGCAATGAATGTATGAATGAGAGGGGATCTGTTGCCTGTAAATGAGATAACCATAAAAAGTCATGCTCTAATTGAATCTGAGTTCAAAGACCTAAGAACAAGGCTAATTGTGTAATTGCCAGGCTGAGGCCGAAGGCCTGCAAACTATGTGACGGGAAGGAGGGCACTAGTGGTGTCTTGTGTATGAAGACCTTAGAACTAGAACTCAAATGTCCTTGGTAAGGACAATGGATGTCCCAGTTCAAGANGAGGGAAAGAGAGAGGGAGAATATTCCCTTCTTTACTTCTGTATTCTCCCAGGGCCCCAGGAGAGTGAAGATGCTGCCTACATTAATGACAGCAGATCATTTTCAGGTTCAGCTACTCTTCTCCCCTCAAATGTGCCCAGAGCCACCATGTTTAACCAGTTACAGGTCATCCTCTAGCCCTGTCAAGTGAGCTTTCACAGACTTAACAGATCCATCTTAATATGAAGATCTATGAAGATCTTTTTGAAACATATGTGATATCTTGCTCTGGACTTCCTTAAGGAATTTCACAGGTTTAGATACTATCAGATTCTTTGCCACTGGTGCAAACTCCTGCATGGGCTGGCTTTTTCTCTCTCTCCTCTTGCCCTTCTATCCTTGTCCCTTACCACACTGACCTTCCTTAGTTTATGAGCACGAAAGGGCCCTTGTCTGTCTGGGCCTTTATCCTGGATGTTCCTCTGTGGCAGAGGCTCTTTCCTCTCTGACTCTATTGAGTTTCTGGATACATCTCCATCCTTTGATCCTTGTTAAGATTCTAGGTCATTCAGGAGATCTGCCTTTCTTCCTGTAATTGGCCACTGTCCCATTGCCCTATTCCCTGACTCATCTTAATTACATCAATCAAAATATGTAATTAACTTGGCCATATTACTCAGTTGTCCTTAATCGTCCTGTCCGCTAATTTTCTACTATAGAAGAATGGTGGCACTGGGAGGTTACAGAGTCATTATCTATCAAATGGCTGTAGAAGCCTTCAAAGATTTCCCTAAACAGGGCAACTGTGGGGAAACTTGAACTCACAGTCCTGCTTGGAACTTGACCCAATCCTTGCCAATTTTTTCTATTTGAGCCAACCCACAGCTTTTGATCGCCAGAGCCTGGCATTGGCTTCTTCCCAAAAAGAAGACACAAAACCTAGCCAGTGCTTCCTCTCTAAGGAAGAGTATGCTGAATCCCCTGAACTTGTTGCTTCCTTGTGTTGTCTTGTGGTCATTGTACAGCAAACAAGCGCTCAGCCTGCTCTGTACGATATCTGGAAGTACAGTCTTTCTTCAAAGCAGTGTGGCAGATAAAAACCCCAGCCCCACCTCTTACTAACTATGTGATACTAAGCCAATATTTACTATTAATTTTTTTCATTTGCTGAGTGACTGTAAATAGTATCCACTTCACAGAATTTTCTTTTGATTTTTTGTTTGTTTGCTTATTGAGACAGGGTTTCTCTGTGAAATAACCCTGGCTGTCCTGAAACTCACTCTGTAGACCAGGCTGGCCTTGAACTCACAGAGAAATGCCTGTCTCTGCTTCCTGAGTGCTAGGATTAAAGGCATGTGCCACCACCATCCGGCTCACAGAATTATTCTAAAGTCCTGATGAACTGGGGTCTGTAACTTCTTTGTGTTTGGTATAAACTATGCTTTTGATCTCAACGCCCTCCCCTCCCCCAAAAAAGTAAATATACCCTCTGTCAGAACACAGTCCAGGAATAAAGCTATGTGAGGAAAATTTTTGAGAACTTGTGAGATAACTCCGTGGAAAAAAGGCAAAAGTCTTGTAATCTCTGTTTCTCCATAACATGGGTTGTTCTTGGAATGTGCTTTTGTGCCTCTCCAAGGTGTAGTAAAAAGCAGTGGGTTTGACTTGCGGTTACCCATCATCCTACCTTTATTATTCAGAATGATGTTTCCAAGCGCGAGTTGTTCTCGTGACCTTATACAACACAAACTCATCTATCCTTGCCCTAGTGACTGTATACAGCTTGAACTCAAGTGAACTCTGCTCAAATGACTTTGCTTAACCCTTGGAATATAAATTGTCTGATGCTCTGAATAAAGCAGCATATTGCATGTGGCTTTAGTCAGCTTCATTTTTTGGCTCCACTCTCCCAGGTCCATGCAGCCAACTAGCACGGTAACAGCCCCCCACTTTTCAGAAGCTTACAGGCTTCTAGGAGCTTGTCCTGGCCTCAGCTTCACACTGGATTCTGAAGACTCCAAGAACACTGGTCAAGAGAGGGAAGAAAAATTGAAAGAGGTAGAGTTTGGGTAGAATTGCTGCAAAACCGTGGATTCTGGATGTGGCAGGGCCATTGGATATAGGGAGGTCACAGAAGCTGTGGCTGTCTGCACAAGGCCTGCACAAGATCAAGCCAGTGGATGTTCTGACCCAGGTGTGGGAGGAACTCAAGGGACCCTACATCTACCTGAGAGTTTTCAGAAGTTGATGGCTGCTAGGGAAGGAAGGTCATTTTTCTTTAAGTGTGTGACCTCTTAGAGGTTACCTGTGTCACACTGGATGGCTCTATATCCATGTGCCGGCAGCTAATACTAACTGGGCCTAGAGGGTTATAAAGAAAAAGAAAAGGGATAGGGTATGAAGTTGTGTCCCTATATAGATAAAGTGACAGTCTTGGAAAAGTTGGAGGAGAGAGAGGGATATGTTCAAAATATATCACATAAATGTACACACTTCTTGAAGAATAGATATATACAATAGAGTAGTTCTTCTCTGACTCTTACTTGCTCTTCCTGCTTAGTGCCCAGAGCATTTCTGAAGGCTGGGTCTTTGGGTCCAATCTTCTGATGGCTCTTACATGTAGCTCAGCACTTCACTCACTATAGCAGTGCTGTATACAAATGAAGAAAATGTGTAAATGATGAAATGATTGGGGAATCTCTCTAGACTCAGCCTTGGTCCTGGACATTGTAGCTTCTGGCTGCCTTGACCTCTGCTCAGCACAGTCCCTTCATGCTCTCATTAGCATCTCTCACCTGGTCCTTTGCTTGTCTCTTCCCTGCTTTAACCAGGCCAGTTGTTCCCTGACACCGTTACAGCCCTTCCTTAAGGCTCAACTTTTTTTTGAATTGATTTTCCTTTTGTTAAGAGAATCCTAGATTAACACAGATCCACCTTTCTTTTGGCATTTCCCCCCCTAGTGTCTCTGCAAACTTCAAGTGACCTTTCAGTTTCTGAATGCAGAAACCATACCTCAGAAGTCCCACTTTTTAATCAGTGGAGTTTAACATGAAAGTCTGACCTCCAAGCCAAACCTTTAAACACTTGACTTGACAATTTATTACTCCTGCAGTTGCAGCTATTAGCCCAGCCCTGGGAACAAGTAAGTTATCTAAAACACATTGTTCGCCTGCTGTTGTTATTAAGACAGCTACAGGCCTACATGGCATCAAGCAACCCATCATTCAGGCAGACAGCAAAGTGACGTGACCTACGGTGGTTGTGCACACTCCAGATACTTCATAGCATGGCCTTGTGCCCTGTCAAACCAGCCATGATAATCAGATTTTAGCAGAACACAGATCGTTGGAGATGAGCACAGTTATGCACATTCATTTTTATCTCTGGTCTCTCAGAAGTAAATATAGCCATCATTCAGTGTGAATAATCAAACGCTTTGAATTGAAGTCTCAAAAATTTCAGTGGAAGATCAAATGGGAGAAAATTAATTCTCTTCCTTGCATTTGTATAATGCACATAAGGAAAACTTAATTGGTGGCTAAAGGGACAAAAATTGCTTCCTGTGTATGAGTGCGTGTGTGTGTGTGTGTGTGTGTGTGTGTGTGTGTAGGTGCTTGTGGTGGGAAGGTGTATGTGCACACTTGTGTGCATGTATAGAGGGCAGAGGTCAAACCCAGGAGTCCTTCACTGAGAACCACCCACTTTGTTTTCTGGGACAGCATCCCTCACTGCCTTGCAGCTTGCTGATTTAGCTAGGTTAGCTGGCCTAGAGAAATCTTAAGGATCTGCACCCCCTGATCCCCAGTGCTGTGGGATTACATTTGCCCAGCATTTTTATATAGGTTACACAGATGGGACTTAGGTCTGGAAGCTTATATGGTAAGCATTTTACCATGTGAGACATCTCAGCAGACAAATTGCTTCCTTTTAGTAAGCTCCCATAAGTTGCAAACTCCCATGGTTGTTTTGGCCCTAAGTGAGACTTCTGCTGCAACTGGAATATTGAGAAGGACTCCCCATGCTGACTCTGGGCTGAGTGCTAACAGTAGGCTGTTTTGTCCTCAATATTTTTCTGAGTGTGTGGAAGGTGATGCTTTTCTTGGAGCGAATGGGATGTGCAGTAAGAAAAATCTACATTTTTCTTACTATCAGTATAACACATCCTCCCAATATGAAAGTATTTAGAAGTGAAGTTTTGCTTGTAGGNGTTTGGGAGTGAAAACCAGAAGCTATGTAAAACTGAAGCACAAAATGATGAAACTTGAGTGATGTGAAGGGTTCCCATGACATCCTCACGATTCTTTTAATAAACAATAAGCTTGCATACCCGGTTCTCTAAGTCCTAACAATTTAAGCATTTCAAATAGAAGGTTTGAGGGTTCCTGCAGGAAGTAAAACTGACAGCCTTGTGGGTTTCGAGCCGAGAGCCCAGAAGTAATCGGGAGTTAGAAAACAGCAACAAGCATGTTTATAAAAAGTGGCTATTACAGAGAAGGGGCTCTTTAGTGCCGTTCAGTGTGGGAGTAAACTGACCTCACAGGCCACTCTTATTGCACCCTGATGCTACATTTGGTATTCAATATAATCATTCCTAACGGCAATTTCAAGTCTTTCAGTATGCATTCATAATGGATTTCACAGTTTAGCAAGATCTGTATCCCAAAAATATTTAAAAAAAATTAGGATCTTTGGCTGTTCAAAGTGCTAAAGCTTTAATCAGTAGAAAATTTACTTATGAGAAATATGCTGTCCTCCACTAATGCCGAACAAACACAGCAAAGCAATGACGATTACTTTTTAGAAGTGGTAATAATTATCCTTCCTGCCAAGATCGGTTTGGGAAACCTTGCATGATTGTCTCATGTATTGCTTCTGTCAGTCTGTGAGGTAGTGACTATTGCTGCCCTCGTGTAAGTATCAAAGCATAGACAGGGTAACCACCTTCCCACACAGCACACAGTGAAGGCAGAATCAAGGCTGGGCCCACACGCCTACCGTAAACTTCCTGATCTGCTGTCTCTCGAGTTCGAGAACAGTCAAGTTCATGGCTTCACAGTGTCAGCCACTCACAGAAAACATATCAGACTGGAAATATTACTAGTCCATAATTTTACTAACTCTCCTGAAAACAAGGAATAAGTATACATTATGGAATTTTGGTATAAACACACAATATTTAATGGTAGTTAGCTTTGGTTCCACTTTCTTTTTCTAGAACTATTTTGTTTTGATTTTTTTAAATTTATTTTTAAACTATATCTTCATTGCTTGAGAATTTCATACCTGTTTTGATCAAATACATGTCCAAATCCATCTTTTCAAGTTCCCCTTCTATCTCCCAACCATTTTTCAATCCCAACTTTGTGTGCTGTTTTTAAACCCACTGAGACCAGTTAGTGCAGCCTTTACGGGCCTGGGTGTAGGGCCATCTCCTGCATGGTCTCTCTCCAGGACCACATGCCTCAACAAAACTGACTCTTGCTCCACTAGCGGCCATCACATTTCCAATAGCTCCCCAGTTAGGCATAGAACTTTGTGTACCACTCCCCTGTCCATCTGGACTGATTTGATCTTACACAAATCTGTGTGTTGTCACAGCTGCTGTGACTTTGTGGCTACCATGCCGGACGAATGCCATGTTCCTGCAGATGTCCACTACCTCTGGCTTTTAAGGCTCTCTATATCCCTCTTTCAAGATGATCCCTGAGCTTTGGAGTAAGACGTATGATGGAGAGGTCCTGTTTAGAGCAAAACACTCCACAATCTCTTCTTCTTTGCATGTTGAGCAGCTGTAGGTCTCTGTGTTAGTAGCTATCTACAGCAAAAGAGAAACTTCTCTGATGAATGCAAGAGAAGCATTGATCTACGGGTATTAAGGTAGGCAAGAACATAGGGGGCAGTTTATTATTATACCCATTTAGAGGAATAATAGCACTGGGTTCTCCCCTATGGCCTACAACCAAGCCAGCCATAGGTTCTTGACCCAGATTACAAGATTGCAGTCTATCTAATGTGTAGGACTTAAATTCATTCAGAAAGTGGTTGGTTACTGCTATAACATTTTTGCCTCTTTTGTAACAGTGTGCATACCTTGTTGGGCCAGTGGTTACAGGTCACAGGGTTCACAGCTGGGTAAGGCTACTGATGACTTTTCTTCCATGGTATCATGTGTAAAACCTTCCTGCACTATTACAACTAGGCTGGAGGGCCAAAGCTCTGCACTAGCTTGTCTTCTCCATATCCTATGACTCAAATGTGTGAGGTTTTCAGCAATAGGGTCTTACATTATGAAAATGGCCATTCCACACAAAAAGTAGTTTACAGAGTCAACAAAATCTCCACCAAAGTTCCAACACAACTCTGCAGAATTTTTTTTTAAAAGCTCAAAAATTGTATGGAAATGCAGAAGACCTAGGGTATGCAAACTAGCCTCAAACAATAAAAACATTGCCTGGTCTATTGCTATGCCTGGTTCCAAGTTACATTATAGAGCCCTAATAATTAAAGCAAGGTGCTATTCATGTAGAAATTGACACAGGGATGAATAGAATAGACTTGAAGACACAGATGTAAGCCTACACTCATGTAGCCACATGATTTTTCCTCTCTCTCTGTATTACCTTCATTGCATTTTAAGATATGTTTTTGAGATTATAATATAGTTACAACATTTCTCCCTTCCTTTTCCTCCTTGGAGATCCTCCCATATAACCCAATAGGCCAAAAATACATTTTGGAGAAAAGACAGCTTAGCTTCTTCAACAAATGGTGCTGGTCAAACTGGATAGCTACACACTAAAGAAAGAAATTAGATTCTTATTTCTCAACAGTCACAAAACTCAATTCCACAGGGGTCAAGGGCTTCAATATAAGACCTGATCCCCTGAATCTAATAGAAGAGAAATTAGGTGATATGATTAAACTCATGGGCACAAGACAGGACCTTCTCAACAAGGCCCTAGTAGTGCCAATAATTAACAAGTCAGAGCTCATCTGCGGAGCAAAGGACACCATCTTCCATGTAAACTAGCAGCCTAGAAATTGAGAAAAATCTTTACCAATTATAATTCTGACAGAGAGTTAGTGTCTGGGTATACACACAACTCACAAAATGAAGCACTAAGAAAATAAATAAACCAATTAAAATTTGGGGGAATGTTCTTAAACCAAGTACTCAAAACAAAACCAAGAAAAGAAATCAAAAAGTCTGAGACATTTTTGTAAAAGTTAAACTTCCTTATCCATTGGAGAAATGCAAATTAAACTACCTTGAGATTTAATCTTACCCAAGTAAAAATGGCTAAGAGAAAAAAAAAGTAGATTGAAAATGCTGGGGTGGATGTCAGGGATGGTGAACACTTATCTGCTGTTGGTAGGAGTGCAACGTGGTGCAACCACTGTGGAAAGCAGTGCTGAAGGTCATAAACAAACCTCAAAAAATGATCTATGATGTGGCACAGGTGCACCATTCCCAACTTGATTCCCAAAGCACTCTATATCCTAGTATAGAGATTTCATTGCTGCTTTATTCATAATAGCCAGGAAATGGAAACAGCCTAGACACCCATCAACTGATGAATGGATTGTGAAAACATGATACTTACAACCATAGAATATTATTTAACTGTTAAGAATAATGAAATTATGGTATTTGCAGATAAATGCATGGAGCTGGAAATAAACATCCAGAATTAGGTAGTTCCAACACAGAGAGACAAATTCCAAATGTTCTATCTCGTATTTGTATTTTAGATTTGAAACTAGATATATGTATTTAAATTGGAATTCCCATAGAAGGCAGGGAAACAAGTAAAGGGTCATGGGGGTAAATTTCAAGGAAAGAGAGAGGGATACAGGTGTATGAGGGGGGAAGAAATAATGGGACAAGAAACATTTAGGAAACTGGCGAATAGGAAGAGAAATGAGTGTGGGGGGGCATAACTAACATTAAAGACATTTGAATTCTTTAGATTTATTGTATTTTATGTGTATGCCGGTTTTCCTGCATGTATGTATATATGTATGTATACTATGTACATGAATGATGCCTGTGGAAGTCAGAAGAAGGCATTGGATCCCTGAGAATTGGCGTTACAGAAGATTGTGAGCATCCATGTGGTGCTGGGAACTGAACACAGGTCCTCTGCCAGAACAAGTGATTTTAACAGCTGTGCCATTTCTCCAACCCCCCACTAAACACGTTTGAAAAAAAAGCCATATGGAGACCTCCTGCTGTGGAAACTTCCTGAAATAAACACGCATGCATGTTTTAAAATATCTACAAGGAGTTCATTTATAACAGAGGTACAATACCTTTCCCAGACACTGTAGGTTACCTGAAAGCCC